>JANHGB010008809.1:0-26477 GCA_026283785.1 Coracopsis vasa
GGGCACCCTGTGCCAGCGCCTCAGCACCCTCACAGGGAAGAGCTTCTGCCCAAGAGCTCATCTCAATCTCCCCTCTGTCAGGTTAAAGCCATTCCCCTTGTCCTTGTTGGCCCCTTCAGGCACTGGGCACAGGCCCTGGGTTCAGCCCTTCCCTGCCCTGCTGCATCCTTACCCAGCTCAACGTGCCTCACTTTCCCTACCTGCAGTGTGAGGCAAACCAGCCCTTTGAGGTCCTTGAGGGGAGGCTCCACAGAGCCCAGCTCTGCTGGGAGTGATGAGATGGATCCCCCAGCACTTTCCTCCCCTCTGAGCTGTCAGGAAACGCCTGATCCAGTGCAGAACGCAGGGCACAGCCTGTCCACATCTGCTGCCCACCACGGGACCTGAAGTAGCAGGCACAGCAAGGCCACTTCACCCTTGTAAGCCAACCTGGTTTAAAATAGCCTCCAATAGCCACAGTCCAAGTAAGAACCCCACTGAGTTACACTGCTTTACCCCAGCTGGGCATCACTTCCTCAGAGCTGAGGCTTTCAACCCAAATAAAGAGCAATGCTCTAATCCTTCCCCTTACGGCAGAACAACAGATTACAGCTCGTTTAGTGCAGTCCCACTCGCCATACAATTACACCCTGTGTGTATCTATTATTCCCATTACACCCAAGTATTCTTGTTAATATCCTATTTTAATCAACTCAGAGGATTAAATGCCATGAAGGACGCAGGAGGATAGTCTTTTCCAAGCGGATGCTGCAGGGATGCTGAGCACGGGCTTGTGGGCGCTGGGCTGGTCTGAGGGAGGAGGGATGGGGGTAAGAGGGGACAGGGCTTTCCCCTGCGTTGCTGCTAGAAGCAAGTTGAGTCGATAAAGCCTGTAGTTAAGGGACTACAAGGAAGAGACAAGTAAACAGGAAGCTGTTTCGCAACCTCCCATCACGAAAGCTTCACCCTTTGGCTCTGCAGTGGACGCTGCCTGTCCTGCCTGTCCCAGCATCTCCCCAGGGATGTGCTGCTCATGGAGATGATGCAGCAGCAAGCCTGGCACCCTAATGGTCAGACCTGCACCTCGGCTGGATGCAGAGGGGGTTTGCTCCCCAGCATCTCACAGCAGGGTTTGAGGGGAAGGGGAGCTGCGCAGGGCTCCCCATGCAACCTCAGAGCTCCTGAGTGTCCCAGTGACCCCGAGGCTCCATCAGAGCCTCACATTCACCTCCAAGGCAGCTGGGATTCCAGCTTCTCCTCTGAGTGAAGTGGAAACAGCTCCTTTGACTTGATTCACTTTAATGGAGCAGCTCCAAACCTGCAGAAACCGAGGGAACAGCCAATGTTTCCCGATGGGCGTTCCCAAATCCTCATTGTTCTTTGCATGCCTGGGGAGGATTTAACACAAAGCCCCAGGGGAGCAAAAGAACATCAACAAGATGCCCCACGGTGCAAGCTTTTAACTCTCATTATGCTCCAGGGGAACTGAAGTCCCCAGGTCCTAGTTTTTGGAAGGATTCCCGGTCTTCTAGAAGTCACAGGAGCAGAATAAGCCAGGAAAGTACTTCGCGGCACGCTGGGAAGCTGAGCACGTACCAAGCGCATCGGGGTTACGTTACGGGCTTGTTGCCGTATGACAAATACCTCTGAGTTCATGTCCCTCCTGTTCCCCTCATTTTAGTGCTGTTGGTCCCAACAAGCTGTGCTTTTGCAGGTCCTGGAAAGCAAAGACTTTTCCTTGTGATGGGATATATTTGTGTTTGCCAGGAATAGTGATGTCCTGGCACCAGGACCTTCACCATCGTCAGTTCTCTTCCCTCCCTCTGCGTGAGCTGAGGTCATCCATCAGTGTCATGGAGGACAAACTGACCTTCTCCTGTCAAGCAGAGGGTTGGCAGGAGTCAGGAACCTCCCGTTGTTCTCAGGTTTGTTGGCAGACACCCCAGTGGTGCTGGTTCCTCCTTGCTGCTCAGGGCTCTGCCACCACCATCACCTCTGCCCATGCTCCCCACAGCCACTGAATCCTGCAGCAGCATCTTCTGCTTGGAAGCTGCTCCAGAAGTTCCCCAAAGGCTCCTATGGCACATGGGCACACTCAGCCCCCAACCACCCAGTTTCACAGGTTGGACAGTCAGTCTTGGGGGCCAGAAATCCTATCCCTGGCCCTCTGTAATGCTGGGGCTTGCTGGAAGCAAGGCTATAAGGAGGCTCCAGGGACCATGAGGGAACAGGCAGAGCCTGCAGGAGATGCAGGAACACTGGCAGTCTCCATGAACTAAAAAGCTTTGATCTACTTGCCATCAGCTCCAGAGGGAATTGCCCGTTCCCTTCCCGCATTCCACCAAAAGCAATTATTTCCCCCCAGATTATCTATTGCTATAAAAGGCAGGGGGAGGTTGAACAGCATGAAGAAAGGAGGTGGCCAAGAAGGGGCTGCCGTTTGCTAGAGGATTGATGCACAGGGCTCTCCATCCCCCAAAGTGCAAAGGAGGCTTCCCTGTGCACTCCTGGCCAGAATCACAGCCATGCCCTGGGTATGGTCACTGTGACCCTCTGTGCAGATGAATGTCCCACAGTGATACCATCAGCAGCTCTGTGTGCTCACAGCGAGGTCCTGGATGGAAAACTTGGATGGGGCTGGGAGCAGCTGCAGGGTAACACGTGTGCTGAGGCTGAGTCTTGCAGAGCCAAAGCACGGACACGTCCTTGGAAGCTGGCAGCTGGCCTGGAGAGGTGGGAAAGCAGCAGGAGACAATGTTCCCCTGGAGCTTGGTCACCCCATTCTCCACTCACCAACACTCCAGCGGGATGGGGGCTGTAGCAGCAGGGGGGAGGCTGGTTACAGCTGAGGCTGCAGCTTCAAAAGGGACCCGTTGCCAGAAGTGATTGTTTGCTTGCCTGAAGGTGGCAGTTTGTGTGATCAAGTCGATCGATCTGCTCTGATTTCACCCTTTCAATCTGGATGTCAAAGGCTGCACCTTTGGCAGTCCAGCAAGAGAAGCGAACTGTGCTGGAGGGTGGGATTCCTGTCTGGAGATGACATCTACCATAGCAGGGATTCACAGGCATTAGAGATGCAGATGTGTCTCCATGGACTCCAATAGGAACCCCCCAGATCCTTCTTTTCCTAATTGACCTCTCTTTATCAGTGTGCATTTTATTGTAGACTTGGGGAGTTAGAGCAGCGAAAGCACGTCACATATTGGCCCCAAAGAGACTGAAGGGATCTCATATGGCTGATAGACCATTGACAAACCTCCCTGTGAGCCAGGAGGAAAATCCAGCTTGGATTCCAGATCCCCTTTGAGATGCTGTATGAAGACCCCCTATGGGGCTGGGGAAGACCTTTGGGGTGTATCTCAGGCTCCCCACTTGAGCACCAGGTTGCCAGAAAGGCTCCAGCTCTCACATAATCCCATACAAAGCCATTATCATCAGTCCTGTGCCAGGGAATACACGACAGAAAAGTCTCCCGCTGTTCAAAGAGGACCATTAAGCAAACACAAACTCCAGGCACCAGCCCAGGGGAGCAAAGCTCTCTCATGGGAAGCCCAATTACACACAGGAAAATAATGTTCTGCTGGAGCGACCTGTGTGCAACGTTTGCTGTGCAGTGATAGCAATAGGGGGCCCTAATTCAAGTTAATGACCCGGTAGACGCCTGTATCAGCCATTGAAGAAGACAAGGTGGTGAGCAGAGCCCTGATGCTTCATGCTTATGGTGCTGAATGACTGTGTGAAGCAGTGAGGTCTCCTCATTTTGCCTTAGGACCCTTAGCAGGCAGTCATTTGCTTCCAAAGCTGTTTCACACAGGGCTGAGCCATTTGCAATCACTCATTGTGCATTCCCAGAGACTCCACGTTTGACTTTCCTCTGTGTTTGGCAGCCTGGGCTGGCACCATCAGTTGTACCCTCAGGTCTGGCCAGCCACAGCCATTGAGGATGGCTTTAAAAAGGGAATGTATCAGAAACAGTGGAATTGCAGGACCCTGGGGTGCAGCAGAGGATGGGCTGGTGCTGACCAAGGCTTGGAGCTGTGGGACACCAAGCAAAGGATGAAGCGCAGCTTCAGGCATGTTTGTCACCCTGAATCAGCTCCTGTGGGTCTGTGAGGCTTCAAACAGCCCAGCTCCATCGCCGTGAGGGTGCCCACCTTGATCGAGGGTCCCCACCTTGATCGAGGGTCCCATTATCCACAGAGCATCCCCAGAGCATCCCCTCACTGCAGACAGCCCAAATCCACAGCCTGGACGATGTCCCTGCCCGTGGCATGGGGTTGGAACTGGATGAGCTTTAAGGTCCCTTGCAACACAAACCAGTCTGTTTCTGTTTCTGTTTGGACTCTATGACTCTTCCTGTCCTGCCTCCCCCCTCGGTCCCCAGCCTTAATCACCAGCAGAGACCAGCTTCGGGAGGGGGTGTGAGGGAATTCCATTCATTTGCAGTTCTGTTTGTGCTCCATGCCTGGAATAACGCGGCCCCACCTGTGGAACAGCCTGCTTTCCTCTCCTCCAGAGCCTGAAGCCATCCCTGCAGGGGGGGACATGACTGGAGCCCAGCACCACATGTGCACAAACAGCACTCGGGGATGCATCCATCATCAGGAGGTTCATCTGAAGGGGCTCAAGCCATTCACTAAAATAACATCCCTACCCTGTGTTTTAACCTCTTGGAAAACGCAGCCCCAGCCCTTTTCCAGACAGCGGGAAGGGGAAATTGCAGGTTTGGGCCTTTTTCTGTGGTTCAGAGGAGGTTATTTTCTCTCAGGCTGTGTTTTCCAGGCCAGCACTTCCTGAGAGAGCTGCTGCTGTGGGAGCTTCCAGCATTAGCTCAGCCCTTGGTAACCTGGAGCCTCTAGGTCAGTGGGTGAGACACTTGTGGAATGAGTCTGTGGGTCCCATCCTCACTGTGGAGAGTGCAGGGGCCTTGTTCTGACTGGCTCTGAGCCTTGCTGGTGGGGAGCGAACCTTGAAAACAAGGAGGGGACAAAGGAAAGACACAAAGTAACCCAGAACAAGTGACTTCAGGTTTAAAACAGGGCCTGCAGCTCTAATCTCTGCATGGCTGGGGCTGGCACTAATGCTTCTGAGCTGAGGGCTGGGCAGGCAGGTCTGGGTCTATCTGATGCAGCCCTGTGCAGCATCCAGGGTTGGGTCCTTGATGGGCTCTGGTCAGCTATGCTTGATGCCACCAGGATCTGGATGCTGGAGTTCAGGTACTGGACTGTGAACACCAGTATCTGCAATTCATGCATCCTCATGGATTTCTTAGGTTCTTTTTGTTGTGAGAAGAGCAGAAGCACCCTGGGTTTCCTCTGTGCCCATCACCAACAGCGGTACTCCCATGGGAAGGTCAGTGTTCATGGAGACTGTCAGTACTATGGGGTGGGTGTCAAGCACCCAGAGAGGGGTGAGAAGCAGCTTCCTGACTCATGGCAGCTCAAAGCCCTGCACACATCAAGGTCAGACCTTCAGCAAGGAGGATGCAATGGGATGGGATGTAATGAGATGGGATACAATGGGATGGGATGCTCCAGACCTGCCATGTGCCTGCGGTGCCCCTATCGCATGTTCCTGGCCCCCAGGCAGCCTGCCAGCCCGCTGCAGCCAAACTGAGCTGCAGGAGAGGCAAAGCAGAGCTCAATTTGTACATTCAACACAACATCACAGAGAGGGAACCGGCTCCCCAGGGCGATCTGGCAGGAGCTGCTGCCTCCCCCTTTGCTCTGCAGCCTGGAGCCATCCCGAGCTGCACACACACACATTAGAACTGGTGCTTTGGAGCTGTGCAGATGCCCACAGAACTGTTGGACAGAGGTATTTTAGAAGCTGCAGCCACCAGGCAAGTGCATGATGTGCTGCCTGGCTTGGGCAGCTTCTATTGGTATGGATAGAGCCAGTGGCTCTTTGAGCTGCAGCAGATACAGGAGATAGGCCAGGCTGGACAGGGCTTGGAGCAACCTGCTCTGGTGGAAGGTGTCCCTGCCCCATGGCAGGCAGTTGGAGATGGATGAGCTTTAAGGTCCCTTCCAACACAAACCAGGCTGGGATTCTATGAAAAGCAGTTCCTGCAAAATGAAGGTATTTGTTAATCCCCCCTCACCCCCTGTTTACCAGAGACCTGTTGGACTCTGGTTTAACTCAGGTAAGAGCAACATGTCCTAGGTAAGAGCATCCTGAGTCTCTCCCTGGTGTTGGGTGTGATTTTCAATTCCCAGATGGTACCACAGGCCAGAGCTGGGGCAGGCTGTGCTCTCTCTGAGCCCAGGGTACTGTTTGCCTTGTTTCTGCACTGCTCCATACTCCTCCTCACCACAGGTATCCCAAGGGTGTGGATGAAAACGTGTTTCCATCCCCACCAGTGGCATTTCAGCCATGGCATCAAGCTGGGAACCTCCTGAGCAGCAAAACAGCTGAATAAAAGCCCAAGCTGTTAACTCGAACCCAAGAGCCTGACCCCAGCCCTATTGGCACAAATATTCCTTGAGCAAACACTTTTCACCACTTCTCCCCAGCAGTCTCTCTGCTGTTCTGAGGTTTCCTGCCCCAAAATAGGCCGTGCTAAGGGACTGCAGCTGACTGGGCTGGGCAGGCAGGATGGGAACAATACACAGATCTTCTAAGCTGAGAAACATCACTGAGATGAACTCAGGGGAAAGCAGATGCTCAGCCAGCTCTTAAATTGCTCTTGGAGCTGTTATCAGCAGCTCACTGCTGGAGCAGGGAAACACAGTGAGTGGCACTGCAGGAGCTGCTCCGCGGGGCGGCTGTAGTCAATACTCCCATTACTGCTCTGCTGATGGGAGAGAGCACCCATGTGAAACACATGGGTGACCTTCATGTTGTCCCAGATTGTCCTGGCTTTCCAGCCCCCAAAACCCTCCTCATCATCTGTAAGCACTGCCCTGTGTGCGACAGTGGGGGTGTCCCCTCCACTCAGCATCCTCTGCATGGATTTAAGCCTTATATTTCAGTGGTTGTCCTGGGTTTGGCAGTGGCTCTGAGCTGGGAGGTTCAAGAGCACAAGTTCCAAAGAGTGGGAGTCTTTGCACGCAAAGATGTGTGTTAGATAAGGATGTGATCGCAGGAGCATGGGTGGTGGGAGACGTGACATGGGAGTATGTAATTCTCCTCCTGAAGCCAGGACTGGAACACCCTGCCTGCTTTGGGATGACAGGTTAAGAAAGATGATGAGCTGGAGGGAGTCCAGAGGAGAAGCACGAATAATAAGATGAGGTTCAGTAACCACAGCTTATTAGGAAATGTTAAAGAAGCAGGGTTGGTTTAGTCTGAGACGTAGAAGATGTGCAAACAGGCCATCATCAGGCAAAGTTTAATTGTAAAATACCATTTGAACATGAAATGTTAATGGGTTGTACTGGAAGATCGCTGGAGACAGGATCAGAATAAAAGCAAATTCACTGTAGGGAAGGTTTGGGTTGGACATTACTAAAAGCTTTCTCTCAGCTACAGTGGTAACGTGCAGCACCAGTGGGGCAGGTCTCTAGGGAGGACTGGTATGTCCTCCCTGGATGATTTAAGGTTGGACAAACATCCACCAGAGATGATCGCCTAGGATCCTGTGTTTATGAGCTGAGAAAGGGAGGATTGATAGATCCATCCATCCATCCACTCCCACTGCCTGGGCAGACCCCTGAAATGATGAGGTATACAACTAGGGGCCAGATCTTTTTGTCCCAAGGCAAGAAGCATCTCCAGTATTTTAACAGGGGATGTCACTGAATCCAGCCTGGAATAAATGTCCTGCCATGCAGAAGTCCTGACAGAGGAGAAGCAATAGGTCCAGCAGTTTAAATGCAAATGCTTTCCCACCAGACCAAGCGCTGATGAGTGCACACAGGGATGTTCTCTGCCAGCATCCACCACCCTGCTGGGTTAGACCACTCTGGTGCCCTGCAAGTGGCAGTACCTGCTGCTGCTGCTCCCACGTTTCCTCCTCAGCCTTATCTCTGATCTTGCTGGTTTACATTAGCTCCTCTTCCTCTTCTCTACCAGCACCTACCTGCACACCCCCCTGCTGCTGCTGCATAGGAGGTCCTCTCCTCAGGTCACACCTCTGCCCATAGCCTTATCTGAACTGGCCTTATCTGAACTGGCATCTCTTTAGGCTTCCTGAAAGAAATGAGCTGGGGGGAGGCACATACACAGCACCTAAATTTAACACCTTGCCATATAAGAGAGGGAGGAGGACTCTGGCACACAACAGTAAGCACCCAAATGATGCTTTTGGTGCCTGAGAAGCTATGGCTCACCATAGGCCCACCAAAACAGGCCATCTGAAGGTACCCTTCCATGGCCAGCACTATCTTTTTGCCTTTCACCTGCCACAATATGACTGAAATGAGCCTTGATGTGAGTTTTAACATGGAAGAGATAGTGACAGGCTTGTTCTCCTTTCCTTGCCTTTCCTCCTGGCAATCCCTGATATATTTACCAGGCTTTTCCCTGCATTCAGGGCACTGCCTGCCCTCACCTACCTGTATAGCTGGCAAGATGTAACCCAGCAAAGCTGTGATTTATGTTTCATGCTATTTTACCTCTGATCTGCACCAAAATCCAGGTTTTTTTTTCTTTTGAGGACTAGAATCAAATAAAATAAAAAATGAAGCCATCATTTAAATAATTGGTGGCTGGGAGCTCAGCGACTCTGATTTGCGGGGATTTAGCTCCAACCTTAAAGCCTGGAGGGGAAGCTGCAATTTTCTGATTAATTCTTCCACAAACCGGGGTAAAAACCATCCCAGCCTTGCCCCTGCTGCTGCTAAAGGTGAGAAAGGGTTGAGACAGGAGGGGCTGGGCTGCGGGGTTGGACCACTCACGGTGATGCTGATACTGGAACCTTTCCACCCATCACCTGCCCTGTCTCTTCTCCAGGCATCTCCTCCTGCCCCTGTCCCTTCAGGTTGTACCACCATCATCTGATATCACTTCCTTCTCATAAACATGAACTCAGCACTGAACACATTCTGTAATCAAATCAGACCTGAATGATGTTAAAAAGGAGAACTGGAAAGCGCTTTAATAATGAATAAATCAAGGGGGATTAAGAGCCCTGCCCCATCTAGAAATGACCCATGTGTGGGCTGAAAATGCAAACTATTACATTAGATAACAAGATCAGGAGATGATTTATCAGGCAGGAAAGGGCAGAGCATGTGTTCAGCTCCATGTCCTGCCTTTGACAGTGCCTGGCAGAGAGATTTCAGACCAAGGAGGAAGAAACCCCTGGTCTGGTTTGCATTAGCCCCGCTCCAGGGGAATTTCTCATCGCTCATGAGTGATGCCCAATACACTGCAGCATTGTGGTTTCTGTCTCTTACCATCCTCAATCTTACCTACACTCGTTTTGGAGGGAGGACTTCCTTAAAGGGAGCTTTCCATAAAAAAGCACATGGTTGTAGGATGATGGCAATGCTCCCATCAGCTTCCTTAATTCTTTCCTCTTTAGCTCTGACTATCCTGATCTCGCCCTCTTCACTGTAAAACTCCCTTTATGCCTTTCACAGTGTTACTGAATGGCTTTGGGCAGACTTTAATCTCATCTGCCTGTCCTGAGAAGTGGCCAGGACTGAACCCAGAGCACTGCCCCATTCCATACAGGTATGTTATATATTTTCTTTGAGTTTTTATGCCCTTACCCAGTGCAATCTGCTGCCTGCGCCACCTCTGCCTGCTAAGCGAGCACTTCTTCACCTCCTCATCATTACACAGGGACTGCTCTTTTGTGTCTGTCTCCTGAGTCACTAAGGGCTCATTTAAAACCCACCAAGGTGTATGAAAAGCTCAAGTGACATTTTCTAATGGGCACTGCTTTTCAGTGCTTGCCATTTCCTTTAACCCACTGACAGGCTCTTCACTAAAGTCCCTTCCCCTGCTCCCCTTGCAGCTCACACCAGCCTGATTATGTTCTATTCCCTGCAAACTTCATCCACTTGACTCTTTGCTCTTTTCCCCTTGCATCATTAACAAAAGTCCTTCATCCCAATATGGACTCTTGGGGATGTCCTATTATTACATTATTTATACACTGAGAATGAACTCTTGATTCCATTTCTTCCTTTCTCTGTCTTAATAAGCTTTTAATACACTGTGGAAGTTAAATAACCTCCCTTTGGCTATTGAGCTTCCTTAAAGGCCTCTTTGATGGTCTTTATCAAAAAGACCTCAGGAAAATGTAGTAACTGTTCTCCATTATCCACTGCTTTGCTGACTTACTATAAGACAAAAGGATTTTCCCCCTCTGTATTAGAAGCACAGAGGCACTTTGTGATTCGGCCTTTAATTATTATTTCAATTTACTTGCTATGTCCAGAAGCAGTTACAGTTCTTAACTGGATCTTGGCAAACAAGCTGAAAAATGGAGGTTTGGGGTTCATTAAGATTAGTTGCAAATTCATCAGAAAGGACAGGAAATAGTGCTGAAAACCCCCAGTTTTGGTGCATGAAAAATGTGTTTCCTTCTGGTTTTAAACAAAATATGCTAATTTCCCCTTTTCAAAGACTATTTCAAGATTAAGGCAATTTTAATCTGTTTCTCCACATTGTATTAATGGGTTTCTAGGGATGATTTTCAATAGCAACCAGCTAAAACCAGAGAGGAAAAGATGTCTTGTTTCAGCCCACTATTATTCCACAATGAAAGCATTCAGAGTTATCCTCCAGACCTTCCCCTCCTCCCCTGCAAGCAGAAACCAGGTTGATTTTACCCTCCTACAGCTCAGAGATGAGAACCAGGGTCTGTCCTCCAGGCCTCCAAGGAGTAAAAGAGCAGCTCCTTCACTCCTCCAGGTGGAACAAGCAGGAGTAGAGAGATGGAGATACAAAGAGTACCAAGGGAGACATCCTAACCCAGGGGGGTTGGTCTGCTCCCAGATCCTCATCATGCCAAGGGAAGGGATGCACGAGCCCATTGCCTTGTCCCTGCACCTACAGGATACCTCTGAAAAGTTGTTCCTTCATGCTGGTTTCTGTTCGTGCGAGGGCATCTCTAACTGAAACAGTGAGATGGGTTTGGGATGGTGAAGTTTTGTCCAGGATAAAGGGTGGTGTCAGCTCATTCTCTACTTCAAAAAGGTGTGAAATGCTCTGGAGGGGTGCAGCAGGTACCTACCAGAGACATTTTGAATGAGGGCCACATGTCATGCACTGTAAAACCTGGCTGGGCTCATGGTGCACATCCAAGGGAAATCATTTACCATGGGATGGGACCACAGAGCTCTTTCTCTTTCCTTGCATCCCACCCAAATGAGAGTGCTCATATGAAGATGGGTCAGCAGAAAGCCATCATGGTGGAGCAGAGAGCCAGACCCACACCTTCTCCTTTGTTTCTAGGTCCTGCTGTGCGAGGCCAACTCTCCAGGCAGCTCTCCAGGCACTGCAGCCTTCCAGGTAAAAGCACCACAGGGGATGTCCTAGGGCAAGGCAGGGATGGGTGAGGGTGATGGTGAAGGTGGGTTCAGGTCTGTCTGGACAAGGTGGCATCTAGATTGAGATTCAGTATTGGCTTTGTGCTAGTCATGATTCCTAGGTGGAATCATGAGACCAAACTGCTTGGTCTCACTGGCCATGACAGCCTCCTCAGTGGCTTCAGTCCCTTCACTGCACCCATAGGACATCAGATAAGCTGTCCTATGAGTGCAGCTAAAGAGGGTTTGAACACAAACCCAGTTTGTGTTTGGCAGACAGACTGTGTTTGAGGCCAGAAGTGGGGCTGCACCAACACATTCCAGTGGGGACTGTGAAGTCTTCCCAAATCCTGGGGTTTAATCCCCTCAAAAGGTCATCAGGGGTGAAGAGGATGCATGGAGGAGGGACAGCCACCTCTCATACAAGCCTTTAATATAAGAGCAGGGACATTTAATAAGAGGTTCCATTAATAAATGGTTGGTGTTCAGAGCTACACAGGGAGGGTTTATTCTGCACATTCCTCAGCTTTCGGGAAAGGCCATAGTCCAGAACCACAAATAGTCATTGCCCAAAGGACTTAGCATTCCAAAAAGGAAATGAAAAGGGAAAACTGCAGCTGTAACATTGAAGGGAGCTTCCAAGGGCTGGATTAGACTCTGGCAGACTTTTTAGTGAGTGATAGCTTGGCCTCAATCTCTCTTTGAGTAGGAAAAGGTGCAAAAAGTGGGAGAGAGGTGCAGAGAGAGGCAGACTTTGCAGGCTGTATGGGTTTAGTTCTCTGCAAATTGCTTCACCTCCCTATGGCTCACTGCTGGAAAGAGATACTCATGCTGCTGCTGACTGCTCTGGCTGGGGAAGGGGTGTTTACTTGCACATATGTGCTGGACCCCTGACATAAGGATGGGGGGCTCAGCTGGACCCAAATGTCTACCTTATGCATCTCTGTGTACTGGGACAGGCTTCAGCTTGTATAATTGAGGCAGCTGCAGTGATTTTGGCAGACCTCAGCTCCATAAACTGACACCAGAAGAGAAGGGGATCCATGAAGCCTGGTGTGAGTCTCCAAGAGGGAGAGGCTCATCAGGAGCCCTGCACACAGAACACACCAGGGCACGTTGCTGTGTCGCCTGACCCCAAAGTACGCACAGATCTGGGTCAAACTGGGCACAATTTCTGCAAAATAGGACAAGAATTTGTGGAAGGAGGAATAAAAAGAGGCCATGTGCCCCTTTCTTGTCACCCAGAACCTTAGGCTCTGCTCGGGTGGAGGAAATGTGGGTCCATGCTACATGTACAGACACCTCCTGCTCTGTACGGACAGGCAGTGCCTTTCCTGTGTGGCCTTCTTGCTGTGGGGAGTTTAAACACTTCGCCTTTCCTCACCAAAAGCAAAATCAACTCTTCCCTTCGGTATTGAGGGGAAAAAATGATATTAGTTTGGTTTGGCATGACAAAAGGATTCCAGCTTGCTCTGTCTCCTAGCACATTAAGAGCTGCAATGATTCCCAGCTTTCCCTTTGCCTTCCTGACACTCCCAGCTTGGTCAGCAAACTGAGCAGTCTCCAGCCCTGCCTGCAATCTCCCTGCGAGGTCATTACTTTGTGGATTTTCTGCTTGGCAAAAATATCCCGATAGGAAGCGAGTGCAGTCACATCCCCATGGAAAATGCTGATGGAGCTGCTTTCTGAGTGTGACTCCTGGAAAATTGAGAGAAAAGCAGATTCCTGTGTAAAGAAAGGCAGCTGGAGCCCTTCTTGTGCAGCCAGCGCTGCCAAGGAGCCATCACTGGGAACAACACGTTCATATCTACAGTCCTCCTGGAGACTGACCTAGGGAACACCTTCCCCACCTCCCATTATTGACTCCCATGCAAGTGCTGCCTCGACGCTCTTGAAGGAACCTTCCACTGGGCAGGAATTTGTTGTGTTGTTATAAACTGGTGAGCCCAAAGAACAGGAAGCACTGGGGAGAGGAGCTGTCTTCCAAAGAACAGGAAGCACTGGAGAGAGGAGCTGCCTTCCATACAACAGGGCAAAGCACGGCTCAGTTCTAGCAGAAAGCAGGTCAAAGCTCAACAGTTTTCCCCAGAGGTAGCAAGGAGCTTGGATAGGTGGAGATGTTGAGCCAAGACAACGCTGTCCTTTCCATCTCCCCATTTCTGGAATGGACTTTGTAGGTTTATGACTGAAGCTGTGCCTTGAGGAGGAAGAACAGCTCCGGGAAGAGGCAGTATGGAAGTATGGCTCCAGAAGGGAGGGTGTGAAGTTTTAGTTCCTCTCAACCCTGTCCAGGTCTTGGTGCCTCCTGAGCTCTGTTTCCCTGCCTGTGAGGTGGGGGAAGCAGTGACCCCCCCACTATGGGATGGACAGACCCAAGGCTTTTGACATCAGGAAGTGACCCTGCTCTGGAGTCCTCGCTCCTCACATGGTGTCAATGAAATCAGGGGGGAGCTCCTGTTTTCTTTGCTAGAGCCGTTTCCCTCCGTGTTGAAGGAGACTGGCTGATGACCAACAAAAATCCATGGTTCTTCACTAAGAGCCTCTCATGATCCAGTCCTGCCAGGTGGACAAGCCAGGATCTGAATCTCCTCAAGCCCTGCTCTGGCCGACTCCAATGGAGAGTTCATTTCCTGGCTTTCCTCCTCATCCTTTCCCCTCTCCTCTCCCCTCCTCTCCATTCTTGTTTTGCCCATCACTGAAGAAGGATTTAACCCAGGATTAAGACCAAGAGCACAAATTAATTGCAATGTCCTGAAGGGAAAGGACTACGATGACTTTAATTGCCATTTCATGGTTTCAAGGCCGTCACTTCCAATCAAACCACCAACTGGATGTGATATACAGCCTGCCTATACATTGCACATATGGTATTGATTAAGAACAAGATGAGCTAATGGTGTTGAAGTCATTGCTGTGAACACATGTAATCCCTCATGTGCCTGGAGCACTCTGCAGCACAAAAGCTCCGAAGACAGTGCTGTGTGGTATCATTATGAGATTGGGTTTTAATCTGTCATGAGGTGTGAGTTCAGTTCTGCTTCTGCACCCCTGTGGGACCATGGGTATTAAGAGCATTTGGTTCTCCCCACCACCAAAGGGTCAAGTCCTGGATGCTGCTGTCTTGCAGTAATTCCTCATCCAGGCTGACCCAGCTGGGAATTCCACCCCATGGAAGTGTTATGGCACCTCTTGCTGGGCAGCAGGGGCAGGTCTGGGTGCGAGCAGTGTCCAGAGTGACTTTGGACACGGGATCAATCCTGCAGGTCAGGAGGAGGATGTGGACAGCAGAGGGATCCCCTGAAGGACACGGAGCCCGATGCAGGGCCATGGGGTGGAGGTTTCCTGGTTGTCCTCCCTGCTGTCTCCCTGCGAACTAACACTCAACCTGTTTGAGAAGGAAACGTGGGCTTTGCTGCTTCATCCTTGCTCCCAGCAATTAGAAAACCTATTTCCATGATGTCCTTCAACATCAACTCATGTGAGTGGTTCACAAACCTCATTAATTTAACCGAAGGGGAGAATGAAAGAGTGGGCCAGTGAGTAGAACTGGAAAGAAAAACTGGGGTGAAACAATCACCGTAGATTTAACATTTACTGCATCCTGAAACCAATAGAGTTTTGCTCAGATTTAGAAGGAAATCAGGTTTGAGCAGTTCACATCACGGCAAAATATCTTTTGAGTTGGTTTTTACCAGATGCATCACTAAAAAGGAAAGTTTAAGAGCTCAAGAAGTCCCACTGGCCTGGATTTTGGTTTTAGCCTCTTCCTTTGCAGAGGAGGATGAAATTCTTTGTGTTTCTTCCAGCCTGGTCCAAATCCAGGCTCCTGATCCCAAAAAGCCCTTGCAAAAATGGAAACTCCAGCCATTCCCAGCTGGAATTTTGAATCAAATATGGATTAATGCAGTTCTTCTGGTGGAGGATGTCCAGAGCACAGACCTCTGCTCCTGGGTTGCACCATGTCCCCTTGCAGAGCCTCCGGGATTGACCCAAAACCCCACAGGACCAAGGAGGGTGCTGGAACACGCTGCTAGAAAGATTCCCCCAAGGTGTGCAAGGAAAAACCCCTCACCCTCAGCTGGATCCTCCTCCTCCCCCCAATCCTATTAGTATTAGAGAGGGATCGAGCTATAAGAGGAAAAGCCCATCTTTAGCAGCAATGCTGACAGCTTGCCTTTTAAATCTTTCATAAGCACTGGCTTGCACAGCCACCCTCATCTGCTGCACGACAGCACATGGAGGCAGTAACCCAGTGGCTTGGCCCCTGCTGAAGGGCTGCTGGATGCTGGGATGTTTGGAAGGTACCTGGAGAACCTCAGCCATTCAAATGGAGCCTCAGCACTGCAGTTCTTACTCCATCAAAACCTTTCCTCCTCTACTTGTGTGCCAGGACCTTGATTTAAAACCATGTTCCCTTGTCCCATATGGAGGTGATGGCTGCTGTGCCCTGTGCCCTGTGATCAAGGGCATCTGTGACCACAGGAGAGAGGGGACAGGTCCGATGGGTGGCTGAGTTCTGCCCTGTTCACCCCAGCTCCCAGAAGGGTTTACAAGGGCCCCATGGCATTGAATTTGTCTCAGTTGTCCTCCTCCAGACCTCAATTTGGGACTGCACAGTCCCTCTGCAAAAATAGCTGCTCCGGGGCATGAATCAGAGCCCTTTATAGCTGCACTGACTGACAGTAACCACAGAGACTCTGCCAGAGTTTATTGGTACAGGAAGTAGAAGACCATGTTTACAGCTTAGGGAAGAGCTCTCAGAAATCACAGCTGACGATGGTGGCCATAGGCACGGAGCGTGCTGGGATTCTGCTGCCCTCTCCTGGATGCAGCTTCTGGATGTGGCCCATGAGTGCTGGATCCTGGAGGTCAGGTTGTCGGCGGGGCAGATCCCTCATGTCTTGGCTTCTGGCCACCACAGGCCGTAGAAAGCTGCTCATCCACTGGTCCTTCGGAGGCTGGGACACCCAGTTCCACCCCTTGCTTGCCATGGTGAGGTGGGGAACGTCTGGGTTGTGTGTCACATCAGGGTGACCTTGGCCAAACGCTTCTACCTCTGCAAGAGCAGAAGTGGCTGCACTGCTCTTTGTGCATTAAGGGATTTACCCAGCACTTGTCCATGGAGAAACCTCCACTTTGCTGCTGGGTCAGTGGTCAAGCAGTGGTCCAGCTTTGGGAAAGGGCTTTGCTCCCAAAGCAGCCCATGAAGTCACCCTCTCAGAGGTGAAAAGCCAATGTTCTGGTCTAAACCTTGTCATCAGCTGTTTGATAGCTTGTGGGTTTGGGAGATACCCGCCCAGATGAAGAGCACTTCTGGGAGGTGCTTTAGCCTCTGTGGAGTGTGGCCATCACACAACACCATGGCCCCTTCTCGCACTCGCTGCGCATCACTTGCTTTCTAAGGCTTAATTCTTTGGGTCTTGATTGTTTTAGGTAGCTCCTGGCTCAGCCTGCCCATCGCCCAGCCTTTGGAACCGGAGCACAGCCCCAAGAAACACATGTCTTCATCGGAGCCCATCCTGGATCTCAAGGCAGACATGGCAGAAGCACTTCCAGGTAAGAAACACGCTGTCCCGGCTACCTCCAGTCACACCAGTGCTGGGCAAGGTGGGCCCCCCAAGCCACCCCTCTCCCCACATGTGCCTGTGCTGTTGCCTTCTTGCTGTTTATTTATGAGGTTATAAGTTTAAACCCAGGATGGCAAGTGATCATTGATGTCCCATTCACACATGAGCACCCTTGGCCTCCTCCTGAGAAGCCCCAGGACAACCTCTGCTGTTTCCCAACACTGGAGAAAGTAAAACTACCTATTTGTTGGAATTTCCCAATGAGAGACACGAGGATGCAAATCATCAAGTAGGGACCTGCAGCTTTGCTGCCTTCACCTGCCTTTCATTTGCTCCTTTAGAGGAACCCAGTGAAGCAGAAACTCAACCTGCAGGCATTCATTTCTGGGGCTTCTAACCATATAAGACTTAATGTCCTTTCGTGTTACAACCAATGACCAGAAGAAGCCAAGAATCTCTTCTCTCCCCCAAATATCAATGCCAAACAAGTTCTGTGCTTCATTTTTTCATCTGCACATTTTATTTCCTATATAATCTTCCCAAAGCTGTGGATATGGGCAGAATGCCATCATCCTACCTTAGGGATATGTCCAATGATGGCCTTCTGTGGCTAGGGACAAATTCATCCTGGATAGAAATGGATGGCTTGAGAAGAGTACAGACCCACAGAGCCTGCCAGTGACTGCCAGGAGCAAATTGATCCTTCTTTTAAGTATATGCTGAAGCATCTTTATGGTTACTAGAGCAAGGATAATAAGTATTTCCAAGCCAGGATGCAGCAGAAGCTGGGCAGGAGCTGCTCCTCTTGGCAGAGCAGTATCTCTTGACAAGGGTTTGCCATACACAGTATTGATCACTATCTCCTACCAAGAAATAGGCAGGTCTTACCCAAATTGATGGGCTCCACAATAAGTGCCTGGTGAAAGCTGCTTCTGGCTCACATAGTATTGAAATGTCTCCCCTAGGCCAGATGCTGTGCTGATGTAAGTCAGCACGGCTCCTTTGGCTTCAGTTCCTGCAGCTTACGACATCCGAGGGCCTGGCTCTGCGCTGTCACCGGGATTTGACCTCTCATTCTGCTTTGCCAAAATGAAATGTGTTATAATTCCCGTCCCTGCCGTAAAGCTGGAGTCATTGCGCTTGGAAAGCACATCCAAATGGAGCTCATGCAGAGTCTTGGTCCAATGAAGCTGCTATCCATCACGTGCACGTTCACCACCCCTCAGCTGGACATACTTTAGGAGGCATCTCACAGTTCCTCCAAAGAGACTCTTCCAGCAGGTCACAGAAAGGGCTTTGCAAGGACCTGGGACATCCCAGCCTCAGGGGAGAACAAAACCTCTGCTTACCTGTGCCAGAGACAGCAGTGAGAGTTGGGAGACCCTTGGAGGGGGTGGATTTGCTGCTTCTTGCCCCACCTCCCCTGTGAGTTCAGCCAGAACTGAAGCAGATCAGTGCAGATGTTAAACTAACCGGTGCCATTATCACTTGGGCAAATACCCACTACTTATGAATAGGGGGAAAAGAGCTGCACAGATCCACCCTGAGCAGGGAACGCAGTTTAAAGCTGACAGCAGAGCTCATATCCTTCCAAGACAGCAACAAAACAGATGTGTTTGGGAAACATCCACAGTTTCCCAGGGGTGGATTTGAGTCGCAGCGATAGCTGTGTGATGAAGGTGGTCAGAGAGCAGGCAGTGATAGCCCCAGCCTCCAGCAGGCACACTCCTCTTCCCCAGCAGGCAGGGACAGCTCGCCTTGCTGGGGCAGTGCCAGCTCCTGACAGGTCTGGGTTGGAGAGGAAATAAGGAGGAAGTTAGAGATTAAACCCACGACGGGATGAACTCAGAACAGCAATTAGCCTGCTGATGGATATCGTGTCACCGATCACTTAGGGGTTTAGAGAGTGGCGAGTGCTGATTTAGATCACGGCAGGGACTCGGTCCAGAATTAACTGCAGAAACACCATCTCCAAATGGTGCTGACAGAAGTCATGTGTAACAAACTGTGGCTTGAGTTAGACACCCATCTGTCACTCCTGAGTGACAGACACACTGATCTGCATGCAAAAGAGGTCTGGATTACACAGCATTCATATGCACAGTCCTGCAGAGCTCTGAGCTGCTGCACTTCTCCCTGCACACGTTAGCAGGATGGATTCGTTTCCACACTGCACCTATTCCTGCAGTGTGTGAATATATTCACAAGCACACAGCAAACACTTATTTCATACAGATGATCGCTCTTGAGGGTATTTTGTTTCCTGCAGCCACATTGCCCATGCACACACCATGACCCTGCAAGCTAAGCATCCTTGTAAGAGGTGAAGTTGTGACCTTCATCCCCACTGAAGGTGAAAGGGTGATGTTTGTGAGCCTATTGCCACCATTTATACACTTTCCCAAGCTGTTCTTAATGTCTTTATCACATATAAAATATGCAATCTTTTCCATCAGCATCTCATTTCTGGGCACAGCCTAAGCTCCCCATCACTATCAGGCTCTCAAGTAAGACTTAATGAGAAACATTTTGGACAAAGAATTAATGTGGGGTATTCAGGGCAAGCAAACCTTGGTTGAAGGGAACAGTTTAGGTCCTTTCTCCTTTCTCCAGATGCATACACATACATGCACTAAACTCACTATTCCAGCTCTTGTTTTCACTCATCTTTGTGCCACAACACCCTGAGTTAAGAGGCTGTAAAGGAGTTTAATAAGCTTGCAAAAGAACCGAGTTTGACTCCCAGCTATGTGCTGTTGCTGTTTTTTCATTTGAAAACTGGAAGGAAAAGAGATGTTGAAATCAAGCCATGGAGTAGAAGCAGCCTCAGAGGCACAGAGCTCTGCTTCTACCCTAAGGGTCTTCCCCTCTGATCCCCAGCTCTTGCTCATAGCTTGGCTGCCTGGTGTGAGATCACAGAATGCAAAAAAGAAGGTTTTCATTTCCTATTTTGTGGAATTTTGGGTTTCTGCAGAAAACGGTGGAAAAGGAAAATCAATCCTTGAGGCTCACACAGTCTGAGCTGAAGATGCCCCATTTGGCTGGGGAAGCACCCCGGCAATGACCTGTGTGTGTCAGGACCTTACTACAAGCACCTTCATCTGAAAGCACACAGAGAAGCAAGCCCATCACTCGAGCCTGCCCTGCCAAACACTCTGGGAAAAGCAAATGCTATCCCAAACAGCAGTGAGGGGTTGGGACAGTATGTGCTTCCCTGCAAAGCACCAGCTCACCAGTGCTGGAGCCTGGTAATTGCACTCAGCACGACGTCTATCAGCACCATGGGGCTGCATCGGAAGTGGCACTTCTGCTCTTTAATTGATGCTCTGAAGCAGACAAAAGCATCACAAAGTCTGAGCAAATGAAAAATACGATGAGAAAAGCAGACTTTGAAGCAGATCTCCTTTCCCAGCTCGGTAGCTCTGAGGTGCACTGTGAAGAAGAGTTGTAAGGTGTCCTGGGATCATCTTAGGAGCTATACCTCACATTGCCAGACACAGGCTGGCCCCACAGGGGGACACATCAATGCAAGGGAAGCTTATACTGGGGGAAAATGAAGTTATTTGTCCAAAGCTACAGGGAAGATAAATGGCAAGGATATACCCTGGAAGACACAGAGGCCCAGACATTCAGTGTCAGGTTTGGTCCAGGCCAAACTCTAGCCAGGGTGATGCCCACACTCTTGAAATCACTAGCACAGAGAAAGAAAAGATACGCTCATATTGGGATAGCTGGGGTCAGAAAAGCTCTGGTCTCACAGACAGGGTTAAGCACAGATTCCTCAATCTAAGTATCTTGCACCAGTCATGGTGTATACTGGAGGCCAGTGGAGAAGAGTGGCCAAGAGGAACATCCATCCCTTGGCAACCGCCTGTTGTTGGATCCTGCAAATTCCAACGTGGAGCTGACTTTCCTCAGAAAACCAGTGCAAATCCACATTGCTTTTGCACCCCTGCTCCAGTCCTTTGCTGTTTGGAAACACATGTGCCTGTGCAAGTGAACTCGTGGGCTGGGATAGAATCATAGAGCCAACCACTTTGGAAAAGACCTTTAAGATCATCAGGTCCAACCATTACATGCCTGGCCAGGAGCAACCACGTGTTTCAGCACCGTATGGGGAGCAACTAAAAACCTGCTGAGCTCTGCACTTCCCAGTGAGTGCAGGATGATTTCTACAGATGTTAGTCTGAGAGCAGCCAGCAGAGCAGGCTGGGATAACCTGCTCTTGGTGAATGAGATAGAACAGAAGTAAGTAAATGTCATGGGCAATTAATGAATATTCCCAAAGAGAAGACATTAAGGCTCACTAGGTCCTTTATGCAAAGTCCTTCAGCTACCTAGAGATGGTTTAAACTGCCTCATCATACCTAAAGGAGCAGGATTTTACACTGCTGGTGCCTGTAAAAGAGCTGGACCAAGCTGTGCACTGACCCAGCGGACACTGCACTGGAGAGGCACAGGAATGGCCTGAGCATCACCTTCTCAGTGGTTTCAAAGCAAAGAAAGAATGTCTTAGCAAACCTGTGCTCTAGCAAGGGATTCTTCAGTGGGGTCTACACTGTTGTGCTGCTCTCCCCAAGCTCAGCAGCCCACCAGATGTCTCGGATAGACTCAGATGCAATGGGAAGAAGCAAGAGCAGGGAGACTTCAACGTTGTGGAGGTTGCAGGTTGCAGCCAGCCTTGCCAAGGAAATCAGTATGGTCTGGTATGGAATGTGTGGAAGATGGACCCAGGAGACCTGGTTTTGTTCTCAGCTTGGTGACCTTAATGACTTATTTCACTTCTCTGTGCTTCAAATGGGAATAATGTGATGTAAAATGTATTGAAAGCTTGAGGGAAAAACAGATGCAACAGCTACAGCCCTTGGATGGTCTAAATGATGTTAGAGAAGAACTGAAGAGATTTGAATTCAATCTCCAGCTAAGCCATAGGCTCTTTGGCTGAATTTGGGTGCATCTGCTTATGCTCCCCGTGCCTCAGCTCCCCATTCATGAATGCAGCGGTGAGGCTTGCAGATAAGGTGATTAAAGCAATATAAGAACTTGGAGACTTTATTCCATCACTCAAAGAATGTGGGGCAAAGATGCATCCTTGTAGCTTCCTGGGGAGATTTGCCAGAGAAAATCCAGCCTTCAAGGCTCCTGCTCAGTGACGGGTGACATTTCCGCATTCCACCTCTAGCGATTTCAGTGCTGGAGCTGCTCAAGTAAATGTCAAACGAAGACAAGAAGAGGAAGCAAGAGGAGGAGGGAAAAGTCTGTCCTTACAGAAAGTTTTCAAGGAAAAAGAAAATCCGCCCTGACATTTCCTGCTTCCGTGGGGGGCAAAGTGTAGGGTGAGGAATCTAAAATAGAAATAATTTGTGCCCTGAATGCTTTGTACCCCTGCTATTAGATGTGCTCTACAAAATCCCAGCAGGTCATTTAAGATAAAATCCTTTGTTTTCAGAGCTCTTTGGTCTTGAGAAATGGGGCAGAGGAAAGGAGAAGAACAAACCATGAGGGAAAAGGGACAGGGCAGTCTCCCCCAGGAGAAACAAGGGGAGGGTCTCACAAGGATGGCCTCTCTGTGACTCTCTTTCTATAGTAGATCTATAGTTCTGATCAGAACTCAAACTCCCTTTCACGTGCTAATAGCAAAGGCTGGAGCACATCTGGCCAGGGCAGATGTTGCAGCACTGGTTGCTGGTATTTTGGGGCATATGCATTAGTGGATAATGCTTATCAACTACCTAAATATTGGTTGCTAAAGGCATCTGCTGAGCCCTTCATGCTCCATTGTGTAAAGTCCTACACGAAAAACTACAATGGGAAAAGGGGGAGGATAATTCACATCCCGGTGACAATCACTTCCTATAAACCCCCACACAACAACATTTCACAATCCACATTTACTGTGACATCCAGAGCATCTTTAATGCAAGGGTAGATGTATAGCCCCAGGGTATAGGTGGAGGGTTGGAAACTGAAAGGCAAATGGATGCTACAAGTGAAAACCTCTAGAGCAGCAAATAGGAGGCACTACTCAGGTTAAAGCTGTGCAACAACAGGGCTTCTTTTAGGTGCTTTTAGATGGAGCCATGAAAACCGCTGCCAGGTTGATATCACTGCCCAGAAAACCAGATCTTGTTATCGTGAGGGGAAGAAAGGCTCTGCGTGTCTGATGTGACCCAAAACCCAGCCATGTAAATGAAAACAATGACAAGAAACACCCCTTGTCCCAGAGCTTTCAAAGAGCAGGAAGGTTTGTGCTTCTGCCAGAGGTATTTAGAAACACGGGAACTTCAAAGGAAAACATAGAAGCAAACAGAAACCAACCGCTTCCAAACAAATCTCTGCTAAACCAGCAGCATTTGACAATGTCTCTGGTCTCTGTCAGCTGCAGAGCAGGGGCTTGCTCCTGCTGTGTGACAGTCACTGTTGGAATAGCAGCAGAGGGGGTGGCATCAGGGGTGAGGAAGGATGTGTGGGAATGGTTGGATGGACAAGACCCCTCTCACCTTCTTGTCCATGCTAAGCACGGGTATTCACAAACACTCCCTGGGTTCAGCTGCAGGTGCATAATCTGCTCTGTGTAAACCCAAGGAGGGGCACATTTAGGCCTCTCCTAAATGCTTCCTTAGCAGTTCCCATTGACTTTTCTCCCTGACCAATTTTCCTAGCAGCTGGCAATTGAGAGGGAATGGCTATTTCCCATGCAGAGTCACTGCATGCTATCCACTGCTGTTAACAAGCCCGAGGTCTGCAGAAGGCTGTGCCGCTTCTTCTTCCATTTCCCTGCATCCCCTCTGGTTCGGACGGTTCCTCCTCTCAGCATCCCTCTGCACCACTACAGATCAAGACACAGACCACAGGAATCCCTTAACCTTTGCAGGAGCACCCAAACCCACCCCAAGGCTTGGGGCAGAGCTCACCAATGTGGTGACCAAGAGGACCCCGCAGGGTCCCAGCTGTAATTGTCCCATGCCCAACTGAGCCCAGGTACCTGCACCCCAGTGTGGCTGCATCCAGCCTTGCTTGAGGTGCACCCATCACTAGGGGCTGGTCATGCTCCTGCTCCTCACACAGCTCTCTGCTTTCCTTCCCCAGCCCACAGTGACCCAGAGGAGATGAAGCAAAGCCACGAGACGAGGCAGGACCCATCAAGCCCCAGCGGTGGGGATGACTTTGCAACCTCCAGCATGAGCAGCCGTGGTGAGTCCATCCCAGCTCCGGCCACGGATGAGACCCTCGCAGGCAGGTCGGAGGGGAGGGATCCCAGCCCCACAGACTCCTTGCCATGGCCAGAAGCCCCCGAGGAGAGCCCAGCCCGTCCCAGCACCCTGGACCTCTCCAAGTCCCTGAAGAAGCTGGAGTAGGTGAAGCAGACGGGGCAGAGGCCAAGCAGTGACCACGCATCAGTGAAGGAGAACGGGGTGGAGGTCAGCCCTGCCATGGTGGTGGTGAGTGAGGAGCGGCGGGCGATGGAGACCGAGCTGGGCAAATGCATCGAGGACTTCCGCAAGATCAAGATCCCTGTCACCTTCCCCAACAAGAAGCGGCAGTGGCAGAGCGAGCTGCTAAAGAAATACCAGCTATGAGGCCTCTGGTGTGCTGAGGGTCTCCACCAGCATCCCTGGGTAGCAGGAGGAAGTGTCCACACTCCCGAAATGAGGAATATGGGTTGCTCATCAAGCCCATCCATCAGACACGGGTACAGAGTGCTCCTCACCATGGCCATCGGGAGGGTTGCATGGTGTCCTAAGTGGCATAAGCATAGGTGGAGGGGCATGGAAAAACGAGGAAGGTCCATGGTGAATGCTCGGAGCCAGAGCTTCCATCCAGCAGAAGTTCCCACATTTATGACAATGACTTTTTCTAGTTTCAAATGATAAATTATAGTTGGTGTTGAAGATGAATTCCTCGCCCCTTTGGTGCAGATGTTTGAACTCAGCTGCTCCAAATGGTACGAGTGGTTCAGACATTCAGTGTTCCTGGATTGCCTGGCTCCTCGGGGAGCAGACGGGGAGATCGGATCCACATTCTTCTTCCTTTTATATGCAGCCTCGCTGGAGAAGTGCTCACAAGAGCATGGAGAGCCAGAGCAGTGTGAGATAACACAGGTCAGTGCTGCCAGCCAGCAAAAGGCTTTATGAAGGGGGGTGAAACCAGCCCATCCCCTGCACAGGACCTCCGGTTCCCAGCGGACACACATGGAGCTTATAAGAGCAAAACTGCACAGGATGGTGCTGAGCCAGAGCCCACCAGATGTGGGGCCTGTCCAGAGCTGCTCTGGAGGCACCGCAGTAGGAAGCTGCAGGAGACATTGCTGGTGCTAGAACAAGCTGTCAACCACCCCTGCAGAGATGGGGCAATTGGAGGCAGCCCCATCCCAGCCTCTTCTCCCCAAGACCTGTGCCTTGGAGGGGGTCACAACTTCTCCCACCCAGAGGCACGCTCCAGGCAGGCTCTCACACTGCCTCCAGCTACAAGAAGCACCAACCATGCCCTGAAACTGATTCCTTGGTGGCAGGGGCACACTGGCTTTTGGGAAGATGAGGAGGCTTGCTGCTGGCCGAAGCTCTTGGAGGTCCTTCTGCATCCTTCTGGAGCTCTCTGATGGCACCCATTGCTCCTTCCTGGAGCCCTTTGATGGCACCATCACTCCTGCAGGTCACTGCTCTGACTGTGAGCACAAGCAGCAGCAGAATTTGCCCGTGGGAGAGCTGGCCAGCACAGGAGAAGATAAATGAACTGCTCTTGAGCTGGGCACCAGCCAACACAAATGAGCTTTGTGGTTCTCCAGGCTGCGGGGCAACAGCAGCCAGCCTGGTAAACAGCAACCAAAACCTACCAGCACTGCTTGGGCCCTGGGAGGGAGAGAAAGGCTGTGTCCTTAGCCCTGAGGGCTTTGCCTTTGGAGGGAATTGGGTTTCAAAAGCATCTGGGTACTCCAGTGGCTACCAGCTGAATAGATGGGTGGGGAAGCCAGGAGTCACAGTGGCAAACGTGGTTATCACCCTTCTTGGATGGTCCTCTGCTCTCCAGGAGCAGCAAGAGTGCTGTGCTAACAGGGCCCAGAGGAGTTCAGACCCTGGCGTGTTTATAGCCATCACACACAGGGCTCATTCAGCATCACAGAGTGTTTCTAGCCAGCCAGGAACAGCTGCTGAAGTGACTTGTTCCTGTTTATCCTTCAATATTTGTCCTTTATTCAAACCGGTGCAATGTGCTGTTTGGTTTGCGGAATTTATTTACATATATCTCCATGTTCCAGGAAATTCAGGGGGTTTTCTGTGCTCTCCCCCAAAGCTGATAGACACAAGGCCCATTTTACCCCATGTACTTTGCTCCTTTGGCATCAGTGAGAGCAATCTCAAGTTCACACATGATAGGCGCAGAGCCAGATTCACCCTGAGCAGAGCCCTGGGCACAGGATCTGAAGGGGACTACAAGGATGCTGGGGAGGGACTCTTCATTAGGGACTGTAGTGATAGGACAAGGGGTAATGGGTTCAAACTTAAAC
>JANHGB010008810.1:11965-52143 GCA_026283785.1 Coracopsis vasa
AACCACCAAAATCCCCAAGCCAAACGAACTCATCCGTACTTTAAATCTAAATTAGCTTAAATTTGTCATTTCTGCTTTGGAAGTGTCTGGAGACATTTCTCTGCAAAGTACCTACTAAGAGTCAGAATCCTCGTCTTTTGTCTCTTGCAACAAGGCATGCTGCATTAAATATTGCAAATGTGAAAATACTTTATACAATTCAGAGTGTAATGTTAAGGTAAAGAATGTTGATAAGTAAACTCCTTGGAAAAATGACTACATTTTGGCTATGCTAAATAATCAAGGGTAAGATCTTTTTGAGTCTGTGGCACTCTAAAGTATGAGTCTCTTCCACAATGTCATTTCAGAATCAATAGGATGCAATCTATTATGTACATTATCTAATTTTACTGCATGGAAGGTTGCATTATGATCATTTTTATTTAATGATTGTATCAGGATTGTGCCAATGAAGTCACTACTTTATTTGTTAGATGATGTACAAATGTACAAAAATAATTTTTGTTCTTCCAGAGAGTTACTATTTAAAAGTGATGGATTTAAATAGGTATATATTTTATATATATATATACACACATATGGAAGTTATATATTATAAGAATTTTTGGAAGAAGTATTTATCTGTATTAAGCTGAAACAATAACTTGTATGCTATGTTTTTTTAGGAGGCTCTAGTGTGTAGTTGTACCTTTTTCTTACGAAAATATTTCTAAAATTCCCATAAATTTATGCCAGCATGGAATTGCTTTTTTGTTTATTTGGGACATCCGTTGTTTTCACTTTGTTAACCCTCTAGAGATATGAACACATTATTGGTGTTCAGCAAGTGCTTCTAAGTAAAATACCACGCAGAGTTGTAGCTATTCAGTGTATGTATACATTACGTAAGTTAAAATAGAGGAGCGCTGGATCTCAGTGATTCAATTTTATCTTCATGTTGCTACATGTATTTGTGTACATATATAAGATACCTTGTGTATTGTTACTTATAGTTGGTAGCAATCTTTTTATGCAGGAGTGGCTTACCTACTTTTATTCCTGTGTCCAACTTCCAAAGTCTTCGGGCAGATAAGGATTTCTTCAGAAAAGTAAACTGCATTTAGTACTTGATACTGGAGAGCTGGTGTTCAGTTCTAACTGTAGTTTGCCTTGTAAGTCAGCAAAATTTAAAAATGGGTTTATTGAGGACTGATTCTCTTATATAAATTCAGAATTGTTTAAATTGCTTACATCTGGAAACTTGTTAGCTATTTTTGGTGTCTTCTTGCCTACCGAAATTGTATTGATGACATGTGATGGTTTGAGGACTGATTATAAACTCTGTTCCTGTGCTGATTTAAACAGCTTTTACTCTCCTCTTCTGCTCCTTAATCTTCCAGTGAAATACATATTTTGAAATTTAATTTCTTCGAGGTGCTAGGAATGTTCTCTGCCTCACTCTCTTGGTGGAGAAAAAATGTCTATCAGCTTTTGACTAAGATACCTTTTGTTCAATGATTAATGATGTTTTCTGTATGTTAGGGATTCTAGAATTATAGCTGTTGCCGATTTTCCAGTAGGTTTTTGTGTTAGAGAATGCGTGTTGACTGGTGCTTATAAGCTGTAGGAATAAATTGATCTTCTGATTTGGGAGATAAATTGAGGTAGAAAATTACTCTTTGGTGCAGGAAACTTAATTAGCGTTCAGTGCAAGTGAGAACGACTGTGTGGCTTCTCTAACTTTTTCTGACTTGTAATGACTGTAACAAACCAGAGTTGGTCAGACCAGCATGTGGTGGCTTACCCTATCTATCCCAAATATATTTCTAATTAGTCTTACACTTGAGGCAGGTGTAGCAAAAGCTGGTGAAAGTGGGATTGGTTTGGCTTTGTCTAAGATTTTCCTTGTAACAAGGTATCTTTGGTTTTAAGGAAAACTTGCCTTACTTGCAGAGTTCTGATGATGCAGGGAGAACCTTTAAAGGATTAAAGATTAGCCTCCCATTAGTCTTGGTCTGGATTCTGATCTTACCTGTGCTGACCTGAATCCACAATAACTCATTTAACTGAGTTGTATTACATTAAAAAATGCAGAAGAGCCTAGCAGAGTCAGAAAGAAACCATTTTCTTACTATGTTAATTTTGAGATTTATTTTTTTCTGCTATCCCTGGAATAAGGTAACAAGTCAAAGCTTAAAAAAATATAAATGTGTTCAAACCAGTGGTATTTTAAAAAAAGAGAGTAATTTTAAATACTCTGTTTTATTTTGCCCTCTTGGCTTTAAGTATGAATCACCTTGCACTTTCAGGGGGTGTGCCAGTAATGGAAAGCAATGATCAATAACCTCCAAAATTTAACTAAGCAGTGAAAACCAAGGCATTTTTTTAATCCAAATGCTTCTTTGGTGGATGACATAAACATTCATTCTTTAAAAAAACTACTTTGAAACCTTTTGTCTGCATAGTGTTGAATTTGACTAATAAAAAGTAACATTTCTCATGAGCATTTTCTACTTGAATTGAAATATAACAATTCAATTGATACACAATTCCAACAATGAAAATACATATATATAAAATATGTATAAAAATTATATTTGAGATTTTTTTATCTACACTTCAGCACTTGTATGTTGTGTCATGTATTTGTTTTTTAAGGGTATTTGTCAAGATATTTGCAAATACTATTCTGTTGCTTGTTGGGGTTTGGATTATAGATATTTTTGAAGTTAGGCTCTCTTTTACTGTTCTTAGGTATTATATTTAACCTTAAATGTTTTTCATTTCTCTTTGATGTAAACCAGATTTTAAGATCCTATGCTTTCAGTAAGTATTGTTTTGCTTTTTTTTCCTAATCCTAAACTAATAAAGTAAATACCACTCCCAGTGTATAGTATTAATCTTCCAGGAGTTTGTCCTGTACTGGAGAAAATAAATAATTAGAGTTAGGTAAGAGGTGAAAGATGAGTAGGTATAAATAGTCTGTAGATTTAAACATGCTGCATGGCAACTCTAGGTCTCTTTTGAGGTAGTCATGAAAACTGGAAATGTGTGCCTCATATATTTAAGGCCAGTGAGCCTATATGATTTTATTAATGTGCTATAAATCTTATATTCACGAGCGGTGTTTACTACTGTGCAGTATATTTAAAAGAAAATTTATGCCTCACTGCAGAAGGAAGGTAGGCTAGTGAAAAAATACAAGGGTGGATCTCAAACATTTATCCAAATCTGACAAGTATTTGCAAAGAATTTAGTCCTGTAAATTTCTGCTGAGACCAAATGATACATATTGTAGCCTTGATTTAATAAAATCTACATATTTATGCATATACACATAAAACAAGAGCATGTCTTTATCTTTTGAACCTTGTGTGTATTCATATGTGACATACTCTTGATCATATGATGAACTTTTAATTCTGGTATAAAGTGGATCATTATTCATTTTAGAGTAGTACCTAGAAGACCTTACTGGAGATGCTGGCCACTTTTCGGAAGGAACAGCAATTTTGTTGGTGAGGCACATCTTGTCAGTCTTCGGCCACAGACATCTTTCCCTGCATATCCTCTTTCTCGGGACCAAACTATATTCCACAATCAAAATGTATGGATTGTTACAGTAACTCAGTGTGTAAGTTAGGATAAGTCACAGAAACTCAAGACAGGCCATTTCCCACTTAGGAGACTGGTTTAATCTTCTTTTGATAAATGATTTGTGTGTTACTCCTTTATGGCACCTTGGAAAACTCTGGTCTCTAGGGAATGGCAGGAGGTTACTGCAGCTGTGATTCACTCCAGTAGCGAAGATGCCTGCTTGGAAGTTACTTGCCTGATGCTGTTGAAAGGGCAGTGGTTATTTCACCAAGGAAACATTTTTTATTTGTATGGGTGCATTGTAGATTGCACAGAAAAATACAGTTAATGTACCATGCATAACCTTCCATGCCCCTTAAACTTGCACTTTCACCTTGCGGTGGTTAAAATATTAGTCAGCAATACAAAACAGATATTCTGGATGCCTTAAGAGCTGTTAAAAATTTTGTTACACTTTTTATGCTTTTATACTCTTTTTAATTAAATATCTGGTTCTTATGTCATTTAAAAAGAAGGCATATATACTTTACTATGCAGTTTTCAATTCCATAGATAGCAACAAGAACATTCCTCATGATGGAGAGATGCACAGAACAATTAAAAAGGAGTCCTGGAATGTGTGAAAATTCTGTACCCTGACATAGTTAGCACTGTAGACTCACTCTTGTAGATACATGATTAGACAACAAGCTTCTCCATATGTAGTGTTAGAGATTCTCTCTCTAATTGTTGTTGTAAATAATCTATTTAAATAATCTAAATAGCCTCAGTAATGGGAGATCTTTTGTAGCTTTTTTGTTTGCTTTTGTTAAAAAAAAACCTCCCAATGAACAACTGGTGGTCCATAGCATGTTTTTTTTCTGTCCTTCCTGCAGCCTTCAGAAACTTATTACAGAAAAGGTATTTCTTTTGCTATGTCCTGTCAGTATGGGAAGTTGCTATAACTGGTGAGAAAGAAAGAAATGTGACATTATACAATACCAGACTCTTTGGGGTCCCCTGTTTTGTTCGTGTGTTACTGTGTGTGTGTAGTTAAATTCAACTTATGACTACATACTCCCTCAGGTAACTCAGAGCAAGTTTGGTCTGAGCTGCCGTGGTCCTGCCATTCCTGCTCTGACTGCCATTGTACTAGCTCTGCACACGTGTGCTGAGCTAGCTCAGCATCCCGATCCATTTAAAAAAGCATCCCCCTGCCCTAACAGACATATTTTTCAGGTGGTTGAGTTCTCTGAAATCCTGCAATAATTTTCTGTATGTCGTTAACTGATACTTGTGCTAGAGCAAGATGTGTTTAGTATAGCAGATGTTTGATCAGGAAGTGTGGTACTGCAACAGCCTGAATTTATGTTTGCTTAAAGAGCTGTGGAAATGATTCTCTCAGTCTGCTTTCCACAAGGGTTGCTCTTCTGTGCATCCTCTGGATTGTAGGAAGAGGTTCAGGTTTTTCACTTGGAAAAGTAATGTCTTTTTTCCCTGACAGGTATTTTGTAGACATGAGGGTTTAGATATCAGAAATATTTTTTCATATTGGTTTGTGTTACAAATAGCAATGAGGATCTTTTGTGTCTGTTTTGCAGCATTCCTGTTAGCCCTTCTGACTGGCTCTAGTTATTAAAGGATCCTTCTTCTTCTTCTTCTGACCCCCATGACACAAGCTTTCAACCCCTGCAGCTTTTTGGACGCGTGTTCTGTCACCCTTTGGATAGTCTGGAGAACATGGAGGAGAATTGAGGCATGCACTAATGTGCCCTAGTACCCTAGTTTACAGATGTATTATGCTCCTGGGCGAGCAATGCCTTGATGTATCCTATTATCTTGAAATCATCCTTAACTCAATCCAAGCTAGGATAAAATAAAAATAAAAGCATTTCTTTACAATTTTCAGAATGGAAAATACAGTTAGGTGCATGTAGAAAAAATAGAGGTGAAGAAATAAAATAGAAGGTCCCACTTGCACAGAAATTAAATCTGAAAGATTCTTTCTCACGAATACAGGCTCTTGATTGACTGCAACTTGAGGAATAGAGCATGGAAAAAGGGAGAATCATTTTTACGTATACATATGTCAGGAAATCATGTATAGCCAGTCAGCTTCCAGATTGAAGAAATTACTTCCAGTGATCTGGAGTAACCAAGAGAAATCTTTGGCATGCAGTAGAGTGATGAGAAGCACATTTGGCCCCTCAGGATTCTTGAATAAGTTTCATAGCTGGATTCAGTGGACACCAGCATGAATTCTTTCTAGCTGGATTGCTAGTGTAGTATGCATATGTATACAACAGAGGCTAAGTTACTATTTTCTGTGAACATCCATGATATGAAAGGATGACTAAAGAGCATGTGATCTACTAAAATAACAGTTTGGTTTGCTTTCATATCAGATGGTTTCTTTGGTATAGATAACACAGGTTGAAAGCAAAGATGATCTCCTACGTGGTATTCTAGTTCACTCTAGGTAAGAGGCAAATACTTGATTGTCCATGTAACTCTGTGTCCTATTCTGCAGGTCTTTGGCTTGAAGCCTGATGAGCAAGTGTGATACACAGATTAATTGTATGAGTTCCCATGGCAAGATAATTTGCTGTCACAGACCAGAGAGTGCTGTACTGTACCTGCTTCAATCTGTGGCCTGCTTTTAGTCTTAGGAAATGTAGTCATGTAGTTGGCACTACATGAATGAGAGCCCTGAGCATTTTCCTTGAGTATCCTCACTGTCTTCGTTTGCAGTTAACAAAGCATGAGCTAGAGGGTACATAAAATTGTGGACTGGTTTGGGTTGGAAAGGACCTTTAGATCATCTAGTTCCAACCCCTGCCATGGGCAGGGATACCTAATGCTGTATCATGTTGCCCAAGGCTCTGTCCAACTTGGCCTTGAACACTGCCAGGGATGGAACATTCACCACTTCTTTGAGCAGCCTGTTCCAGTGCTTCACCAACCTCATAGTAAAGAACTTGAAGAGGTTAAATGTCTATTTGCATTTTGCTGCTACCACCCAGCACTCTGTATATTTGTTTTGTGGACATTTAAAATAGGCATTCATTATTGTCACTCAGAAGGAGTTGGTACCTGTATTTCACCTGTTCTGCATTTCCTGTAAAAGCACCTAGGGGGCTGACGTTACTTTTGGAGAGATAAATACTTTGCTGTTAAGCTTTTGGGAGTTATTTCCATCATGGAGCAATGAAGAAGAGAAATTCTGCAGAAAGTAAGTTGTGCCTTTCTTATAACCTCTGTGTCTGTAGGAACCAAAGAAATATTTCTATCCACTGCCCTTTCCAGAAATAGATGATTTTCTTCAGCCATCTGTCTTTTCTGCCTTTATATATTAAAGGAGTTCTCCATTGCCAACCATCATAATGAGACTAGAGTTTTTCCAATTCTGAGTAGAGCCACTACTTGGTGTCAGCAATTACTAATTTTCTAATGACATCTGGTTACGCAGCAAAACTTGATTTGCATGCACTTTATTTCTTTGTGCAGTCTTAAGAGGAATAAAAACTCTTTAAAATTTAAATCTTACGTGATGTTTGGAAATATTAACTAAGGTGAAGTTTCAGTAAAGGTAGTGGCTGAATTAGTGTGATTGGTATTTTTACTCTTTAAGGTATATTCCACTCTATGTATTCTGTCCTGTGCATCCATTCACCTATGGGAGAATGAAAAGTGATATTTGTTAGAGGGAAGGCAGAGGAGCAGCATCATATTTTATTTTCTCCTAAATGAATTTTTATTTTCACTTTGCTTTCTGTTTTGATAGATGAGTTATATCTCAAGGCAGATTCTATTTATTTAGAAAGTTACCTGTTTAAGGAAACAATTCATTATGTGTCGTGGAGCTGATGAGTTCAGTAGAGCCACCTTTTAATCCTCGATTCCCTGTGGATTTTCTTTCACAATACCTTTCTCCTTTAAGTCCCTAAAACTACAGTCCTTTTGAGTGAATAGGGGCTATTTTATACACCACCCTGCTTCCAATCCAATTAAAGGCTCAATAATAGACGGATTAGGGAAAGTTTACTTCTTAGTAGAAGTGCAGCTTTGGAAAAATAGTGCGTTGATAGCAAGAGGGAATGTGAAGGAAAGCGGAGAAAATTAAGGAGATAATGGTCGGTAATCTTAACTTGTCTGATGTTTGCGCTGTTCACAATATAGCGGACTCTCAAAATACGTAGAACAATGATTCAGATTCTTTAACCATTTTGTTGCTGGAGTTTGCCTGTCTCTTCAATTTTCTTCACTCTTGCTTTTGTTATCTGCATCTTGCACAAATACCACCTAATCCTTTACTTTAAGTCTCCAGAGCAGGAGACTTTTGTGGTGTTCTTTTGGGGGGAGCAGTTGAGGAGAAATGTAGGAAAGCAATGAGTTGATGACGAAGTTAATCTGTCGCATTATGAAAGTAGTTAAGTATCAAAGTTTGTACAACATATTTCAATTTAGAACTGCCATTTAAGAGCCCCTGTGACAAATAACAAACTCCCTTTAGAAGTGTTTGAGTGAAATGATCAAAATGATAAAAACAAAACCTTGAAAATATTATGTAAAACAGAAGATACGGTATTAAATATCTGTAAGCGTTGTTTGATGCATAATAAATACATTAAGTCACCTCACCTTACAGGTTGGTTCCAAAGCAGATTATTTCACTGTAGAGCTATGAAGATGCAAATACCCCAAAAATACACTTTAAATTTTATCCTTTGCATGTCTTTAAAAGGATCTTCTCACCACATCAGTCAGTGCCAGTGGTTAGCCAACTGTTAAGACCATGCTCTTTTTTCAGAATACTGAGTTAGGTAGTTGAACAAGGAATGCCGCTTTGTGCCATCAAACCTTTCTTGCCCCCCTCCTTCTTTTTTCTCCTCTTTTTTTTGGAAGAGGGGGGTGGATAAATTAAGCCTTCTCCATTTTGTAGAACAACGAGTAGTCATTATTTTCAGCTACTTTGCTACCTTATTATTGCCAAGGTCTCTACAGAGCCTTTTTCTTTGCCTACCATAGTGGATTGTAGTGGGCTAAATGTTTAATGAGTCAATGCGTTAAAGGCTTCACTTTTCTTCCAATTAACCCCGAGACCACTCTGGCATTTTTGTAAATCCACAGAAGTATTTTGTGAGGCCTAAAGGGTAAGCTGCAGGCAGGCTGTGAAGAATGTAAAAAGACTAACCTGCTAACAAACACTGTGCAATAGGACAAAGAGAGTTTAATCCGTATTATGGTAAATGCTGGCTTAGTGTCCCAAAAGGGCTTTGCAGAGTGGAACAAAACAAAGAGGGCAGCACCAATAAAAATCCAGTGCTTTTATTTTTATACACAAAATTGTTGCGAAAGAAAAACTGATAATAGCATTAAGAGAAGGTTTGAATGGTGGTTTTAAATATGATACTAAACATTGCAATTGTTCACCATTTGAATACTGTTTGTTATACATAAAGAAGCTAAAAGCAGCATAGAGGCTGAAATTGATTGAATATTCATGAAAATTGGTCAGATCAGTACCTCAATTTAAATGTGAAATGTTTGTGAATTAGTATATTGTAAGATAATATATAACTTGTATGTTCATTAGTGTGTGTGTTTCTACAGAGACAAACATAGGAATATATGTGAATATGTGCGAAATACAAGGACATTTATACAATACATTGTAAAATGCTAAGGACTCTTATTTATCCTCTTCTTAAAAGGCAAACAGAAAAAAAAACAAACAAGGAGAGTCACTGTTGTCTTATTCAAAAGCTATTGAAGATTAAGGGAAATTTGCAGAGTACAGTATTGCATTAAAATTCTTAATATTAAAAAAGGCTAGCTGTGCTTATACTTTGAAAATTGGAAAATATGAGGAAATTAATTACTTTTTCAAGGTTTAATGCTGTGATTTCGTTTCTATAACTGTTTTGACAACAGGAATATAATGCACTCAAATGTAAAATAAAACTATGAAAAAAGAGGAGAAAATAAATAGAATTCCAGACATGCAAAGAATAGTGAAAAGAGTGCTACCTTCCTGATGCTGCTTTAAATGCAAGGTCATCAGCTGTAAAAATAAAACCACAGAGTTCTGAGCAGTGCATGGAATAATTTAGGAAGTGTTTTCCCATTACTTTGTTGAAAATACCTGGTTACTTTAATTATACCTACATCTCCTAATGATACAAATAAATCTCTTGCATGTTAGACATCCCCTCCAATCCTGAAATGAACTTTTATAGTAGTGATCTGTCTCCCCCAGTCCTGAAATGAGCTTTTATAGTAGTCTCTCCTGAGCCTTGCTGCATTGCCTCATAACCATCCTCTCCCTGTTCATTTTAATTTTGCTACAGTCACAGGAAGGAATGAGGTTTCTGCTTTAATGTGTTGGAGAGCAGTTTTGAAGATGTATTTAACAAATATGTTTAATATAGTCTTGGAGATCTAAAGGAGATCTGCAACTGAGTGTTTTGTTAGGAATAACATACTGTTATCCTTAGAAACAAGGAAGAATGCTCAGAAGTCGTCACAGGTCTCAGCTCACATCTTTATAGGGATGGTACAGCATGTGCATTCCATGGAAGTTTGCTCTGAGATAAGCCCCTAGAAATGGCAGACTGACCTTCTGCATTGCAGTGGGCACAAAACCTGCTCAGTGACTGTATGGAATAAATGGTGTGATGGAGCTCCGTATGCTTTTGACACAGAGAGGATAGTGAGATTTTGTGCTGAGGCACTGAACAAATCCATGGTGATATTCCCTAGATAGAGGGGGCTGCCTGCTGGCAACAGATACAGGAGTTCAATGTGTAAACTCTGATAAGGATGACATGTAATTTGTGTTACAGTTTGACTGTTAATTGTATATAAAGCAGCAGCCTTTACAGATCTTTCACTGAGAACCCTTAATTGGGAAAAGGAAATTCACGTCATTAAGAGTATATCCTATAAGGAGAAGGAAGTTATCTTTTCTTGAATTAAGCATTCAGAGGGCTTTTGGTTTTGAAAGCTTCCTTTTAGTATTGTGGAATTAAGACAGAAGTCTCATTTGATTTTGTTGTGAGACAAAGTTTTTTGTGAACATCACATGTAAAACGTCTATGTCATCTTTGTGGTTTTCCTCTTAAGGTTGTTGGAGTGTAATTAAAATTAAACGCCATCACAAAATCTCTTGGTGGAGGGGAGGGGAGTGTAACTGAAGTATTTGAATAACTGAGATTTTGGAAATATTAATGACTTCTCAGCAAATTACAGTCACATCCATTTGCTGCAGACAGAAAACTGCCATGGAATTTTTTGATAAATTAGCAGGTTTTGTGTAAGTACAAGTAGGAGTCACTGTGCCAGCATAAGTTTTTAGTTTTTCCTGGGTGTGATGATATACAATATTCGTGGCCAAAAAATTTAAGTACAGTGGGGCATTTACATGTTTTAAATGTTACAGGGCTACATATGAATCTAACATTTAAAGAATATGGGTTGGGGTTTGGTTGGTTTTGTTGTTTTGTTATTTTTTTCCCAGTGTGTTCATTGTGTTTGTAATTATGTGGAATGGTGGCATTTGCATAAAAAAAATACTGGACAGGCTACTACTGTATGATAATTTTGCAAGTTCTGTTAGATTAAGGTGAACATCCTTTTTTAAACATGAAAGCAAGGCTAATGAATCTGTTCTCTTTCCCTCTAAATTCTGAAAAAAAAATAAGTGCTACTTGGTACTCTGTATTCAATATTAAATTCCCAATCTTTGTATAGATTTTATACTCCAATTTATTTGCCTTTCTTTTCAGCCACAGCACTGGAATTAATATAAAATTAGTTTTGCACCCAAAGGTGGCATTATGATGAAATCATGGATGCTCTCTGCTTGTAGCATTACAGAAGTTACCTACTTTGATAGATGTAAACATTTTGTAAAAAACAGGCAATACAGAGGCACTTGGATTTGCCACTCACATTTGATCTGTCACTAAAGAACACAGTTATGTTACAGTACAAATTTTATGAGATTAGAATCTGTCTAATTTGGGGTATTTTTATATCCCAAAGTTATGTAATATTTACAGTTGGGTGTTTTCTGGAAATTATTATGAAGTTATGTTCAACCCTGGTTGTTTCTTCTGTGGCGTGTTCGTATAGCCAGCAGGCAGAAACCATGCCGGAAAACACCTGTAGAGTTGCATGACAGGATATTCTCGGAGGCACAAAAGTTTTTAATGGTCCCTGAAACTGGGGTCTGTCACAGAAAGAATTGCTGGACCCAATTTGTGGCTGCTTAGTCCTTTCCCCCCACCCTGTGCCATCAGCAGCACTTACCTGATGAGTGAAGGCAGGGATCTGACCCAACAGTAGACTACCTTTTCTTCCCTGGATTTTTACAAGGATGATTCCCTGAGCCAGCTACCTCTAGGCCCACAAGAACATTAGTGACAGGAGAAAGGAGGCTGTGAGACCATACAGTTTGGAGCAGGCCAGACCGTTCTAGTGGTAGCCAGCTGCTGTGGAGCCATAGCCATAGGCTGTGACCTCAAGTAAATGGTAACAGGTAAATCAGGATTTTAATCGAGATCTTTTAAATAGGTTGGGATTGTATATGGGGTATGTTGTGATAAGAGTCACAGAAGTGGAAAGTTCAGCCTTTTCACACATAAGTTGTCGTGCTGTCAAGAATGCTGTCCTTTGGGGAGAAAATGTCTGGTGTTAAAATAGTGTGAGGATATACCAGTTAGTATTGTCAACTGCCACTGATTTCTACTGTTGTTTTAATGTAATACTTATGTGGTTTTTTGTTAAAAATACACATATGTTTTTCTTCTTCTGGGAATGTTCTTAATTACCCTTTTGGAAGTTTGACATCCTTCTATGTATGTGGGAGGCAATATCATTTACATTGTCTCTGGATTGCTTTTCAAACACAGATCCCAAAGCCAAAGTTTCCTACTCCAGAGAATGCGATTTCATTGATATATGAAGTTGTGCGTCCTTATGTAAAAGTCGGTTGTTTCTTAACTTTGTGCTGAATTTTGAAAGCTGCTCCGTCCCATGTTCCTGAGCAAAAGTTGTGACTTAACACCGTTCCTTCCACAGCCCTCATAGTGCTTATAGTACAGCAGTCAGATATTACAGGTGTGACACTTTCCCCTGGTGGAAGTCATTAGTGTATAAATATTAAATTATTGCTGGGTCTATGAAAACACCCAGAAATTTATTCTTGTAACCCTAGTGCAGGGTTATATGATTTGTATGGCTTCAGCTACTCCACTGCTATTTAGAAACTGCTTTTAATTATGGCTATTACATGTAAAAACTTTTCTGATATACCTTTGTATCTCTTGCATTTAAACACCCCTGTGCATAAAGAGGTGCTTTTCCTTCCCTGCAGAAAGTCTTCTAGACAGATAATACTTGGAAAGCAAGAGTTAAGTTTTAATTTTTTATTATGGTGGGTTTTTTGTTTTACTTGTCAGAATTCCATTTCTAATTATTTTTAAGTCTTATGTTCAAGTTTTATGAACACTTCCTGGCCCTGCATTTCCAACCTACATGTAACTAGTTAGTAGTGCTAGAAAATTCTTGAAGGAGCCCTGATTAAAGATTTTTGATAAAGTAGTTATGATGCTAGTGAGGTTCTTTTCTTTCCTTGGCGTGTAATTTTTGCATCTTAGCATTCTGGAATTGGGAAGTCAGAATAAGAGCATTACCATTCATCTAAAAGCTGGAGTTGGATTTTTTTCTTTTTGCTTTTCAAGAGATTCCAATGTTAATTTCCTGAACTGTTTGCAAAGTTGCAGAATATTTTGATTTATTTTCATTAGGTTGTTTTATATTTATTGCCAAATGGCATGTTCATAAAATGCAAAATCATGCAATGCAATGTCTCTGGAAATTCTCTTGGCATACTCAATCTAAATTACTTTAAACAACTCTATCTGAATGTCATTTTCAAAAAGAACTGAATAATTACTAAACTGAATCCAAGCAATATACACAGGTTTGCTGGAAAGAAGAGTAGATGAAGCATATGTTTACATGAATTACACAATAAATGGTTTCCGTATACAGTTTGCAAATAGTGATTATAATGTCATGTTAATAAGATGCAAGAAAATGTGCTGAAGGAATAGTGCTTTGCTGCTTTTGTCACAGTTTCATCAAACTGATTTTGTCAGCACTGGAGCATAACCCTTGCCACATCAGTTTGAGTGCTCATTAGGCAGCCGATTTGTCTGAATCCTCATTAAATTGATTAACTCATTTACTTATGGATGATGACATGTTATGTGGTACAGGAATGGTGGTTAGAGACTAGAATCAAGACTTATGTTGGCTTGCTTAGTATTCAGTTGTTCATTTATTTCTGCAGTAAATTGCCTCATTCAAGTACTATAGCATCAGTGATTTACATTTTGCAAAAGTGTCGTGTCAGCTGAAGGGCTGAACTCACATTGTGTAAACTTGCACCTTTATCTGTAAAGTATAGACAGCATTTAGATTTAGCTTCTTAAGTTTATAGCTTGCTCAGATTCACTATTTATTTCACTTGGGTACTAGACTTTCTCATAAAGAGCCTAAAAGGCTCTCTTGAACATCTGTTTTAATGTAAGTTAAATAACAACAAGAAACAAGTATAAAACCTCTTCAGTTACACATTCAGAGGAGGGAGATGTTATTAAGAGAGGGTACTCAAAGCAGTTTTCTGAAGATTAGCTTTCAGAAAAACAATAAAAATGAAAATCAGAAATCAGTTGATGATTTAGGTCAAATTTTATGTCTAGAAATTTGTACTTTTAAAATTTATGTTGATATGCTTCTAATATTTTAAGGTGCTACCTGGGAGTCCTGATTGTGTGTAAGTCATGCTGAAATGTGAGTTTTGGATGCCAGCTACAATTTTGGTCTTCATATGTGAAACTAGAGAAGCATGCAGGTTTTATCAAATATTATTTTTGCTCCAGTTCAGTGACTTGGCAATGAACAGATTAGATGTAGCTTGGGATAGCTGAAAAAGTATTTGAATACTTCAAAATTTATAAGAGAAACAAGCCTAAATTCTTGAATGGTCAAATTTCAGTGAGAATTGAATTTGCTTATTCCGAGGCTGAATGTGTCACAAACAAGAAGTAGTGTGAAGAAGCAGAATGCTTTTTTGTATTACTAGTGTGCAGTATAAGCCTAGTCATGGACTGTGGCAGTATTGGATAATCATAGTTTACGAAGACTGGCGAGAGATCATCCTCTCTGAATGCAGAACAGAAGCAACAGGTAGTTATGCACTGACTGAAGAAGAAGCAGGACATTTTCAAAGACCAAAGACAAAATTTTCATCATGAAACCAGCAGCTGTCTAGGTCAGCAAACTATTGAAGTTTTTAGAGGCATGGCATTGCAGGTGTACTTTAAGACAGTTTCTAAAGAAGATGCATAGAAGAGGTTCAGTTATTAGTGAGTGTCTTTTCTTTAACACAGAGACATGGAAGACACTGGAGAGGTGCATGACTGAAACCCAAACTAATCATATGTAAAGGCTGTTCTGACTGGAGTCAATATTTTACTGAACCAAAGTTTTAGAAGCATTCCTTTCAGTGATGGTACTGGCTTAAGCAGTCACCAGGTGCCATTGTGTTACCGTGTTCCTCTCCCTTCCACAGGTGTTCCTGGGAAATTGTTTTGAGTGGTTGTTTTGAGTGGGGAAATGAGTCAGACTAAAACCATTCTCATCATCTCCTTACTCCTTTCGTTGTTTTCTTTCTCCTCACCCTAGGCTACTTTCTATCTGGATCCCTTATTGAACTCCAGCTTACAGCATGGCCTCAAACATACTACTGTTAGAACATGGAGTTTGGGGAAACAGCAGAAAATGACTGGGGAGGAATGAGATGAGGTGCAACATGAACTTGGCAGCCACCTGCGAAAATGCTTGTGAAATTGCAGGTTGAATAGAAGGTGATAGAGCAGGGGAGAGGAAATAAGAGTTTGAATGGCTTGGGAAATAAGAAAAACTTCTCATGAACAACAGAGTTGGAAGAAAGCTAGACCACAGAGGGAAATGTAAAAGTGGTTTTGCATCTTCTTCTAAGTTAATTAGAGCTATATGTTTGTGCTTTGCTTAGCTTTAATGTAAAAAGGGAGTCATTACTTAATTTTTTAAATCATTAATGTATTAGTGTATATATATACTGTATATATGTACATTATATGCAGTATATATACACGCTATTGCAAGTGTTTGTAGTAGTAAACATGACCATCTTTGTAATTCGAACTTTGAATAAAGGTGGGAGCTTTGATGTTCTCAGGCTTCTTAGAAGCTTAACACTATGTTGCCGTAGAATTGAGAGGAGACAGAGCATGGGAAAATACCTGTTATTGTAATAGTTGCACAGTGGTTTTGGTTATATGTGTTCATTCTGATATGCAGTTTTATGGATGAGCTAGTCAAACTAGGTGTTTCAGTGCGACAATGACCAAAGTGCAAGTGAAAATTTTTCCAGGTGGATACGGAAACAGAGGGTAAAATCTTGCTTCCCTTCTGTGAAGGGGATTACTGTCACTGAATTAAATAGAGCTAGAATTTTACCCGCCCTTTTATTTCCCTTTTATTTTTGGAAGAAACAACTCCAAATATGTCTCATTGTGAATTTTTTTTATTTTTATTTAAATACGCCTGTATTTGGCATGATGAGGAAAGTTTGCAAGACCAAGTTCTGGGACTCTTATTTCAATTAGTGTTTCTGTTGAATCATTTTAGGATCATAGAATAATTGCAAAGTACATGTGGAACACAGTTAATATTCAAACAGGAAATTGGTGATCAGCGTTGAATTACTGGGCTCTAGATTTTTCTACATCCACTTATTTTCTCTCTTCACTTGCTCTGACAGTTATAGACCGCTTCTCTAATGGGGCTTGCATTTGAAGATAAGCCTGCGTGTAAACAAATTAACTTTTCTTAAATGGCGAGCCATTTCATCTGCAATAATGTACCGATTCATAAACTATCAGAAGCATATTAAAAAAAAAAAAGAAAAGATAAATGACCCATTGTATAACACTTACTATTAGGCAGACTAGATGTCCCTGTGTTCTGGGAGATAAGGCTCTTGTATTATTACACCCTAATAAAATGAGTTAATGTTTTAGTATCAGAGATAAAAGGACAGTTGGATATATTTAATAAGCAAACTGAGAAACACTTAATTTTAGTTGTCTGTAGCAATATAACACAAATTCCCCTGTAAAACAAATTGCACTTTTGGAATATACTTTAATGTGCATTCGACAAAGGAGAAAATGAGGTGATTGAAGTTCAATTTGTAGCATGTTATTAACCATTTCCACTTGACTAGATGCGTAAAAGGATAATGGATGAGGGTTTTATTATTGCCTTTCTGCTAAAATGAAGTGGTGTAAAAGATAAGGTGATGAGATTAATGAACATAAGGAAAAGGCGTAATCAATCAAACTCCAACAGGGAGATGAGATGACAGTACTTAAGATTTGCAAGGATACATGTTTTAAAAAGTGGATTTTATCAACACCGACACTTTGTTTGGGTGGAATGCTGAGAAGCAGATATTTGCCAATTCTAGTTATTTTTTGGTAGGCCCTTTATGCTACTATGTATTTGAAGCTTCAACAATTAATACAACAGATTAAAGTTGATAAGCAGATTTTTTGTTTAAAATCCATATTTTAAAAGAACTGTATAATCATTATATGAGGACAAACAAATACACCTTGACAAATCATAATGTTTTGTTCATCCGTTTATCAGTTCTTCACTAGTGGAATACTCTCAGATATGTCTGCATGAGTTACTTTTAGTCTGTGCTACTGCCTCAAGTTTTGCATCCTAGTCATTTCAGTAGCTAATTTTCATGCACTCAAGAAAAAGGTAAGGAATGCTTTCTTTGTGCTGTAATAAGTGCTCAGCCAGTAAACTCTACCAAGTTTCAACTTCCAACTCTTGAGTAGAAAATTGATTATATTTTAGAGACAAATGTGCTGTCTCTAAGATTACAAATTAGCTGTAAATTTGTTCCTGCTTGCAGGGTGTGATATTTTTATACTTCAGATCTCAAATGCAGTGCTTCTTTCCTCTGACATGTATCTTAAAATTATTAACCTACTTGAATATCTATATTGCTGGCATGTTACATAAAGAATTGACGACAGGTATTTTTGATTTTCATTAATGCCAGATCCTAAATTGTCTGTATTACTTGTAAGCACACCAGCTACAGTTACTCATAAAGAAAGCTAACCTAAAGGTAGGTCTTCTATCTTAAACTACACCTTCTTTTTTTTTTCTTCCTTTTTTTTTTTTCACGAGAGAACATTTTGTTACAAACTGAATCACTTCAGGACTGAAAATGCCTCTGCAAAACCATTTTTTCCTTTTGCTCTCAATATTCTTCTCATTTAAAAAAAATACCTTTTTCAGAACGTGGAGCTGACTGGGAAAGGAGCTGCTATGCAGTTAGGGTTTTTTCCCAATTAAAGGATTTAAGAAGGGCTCTCACATAATTCCTTCAAATGTGGTTAATTTACTTGGTAAGAGTTGCCTATGAAAGTGCTGCCTTAAGTTAGTTTTGTAAATGAAATATGCATGAGCAGGACAATTTGTTGCATTTTCTCAAGAAACTGTTAGTTCTTGGCAGCACTTTGAGCAGGATGGATAGGATATTGCTATGAGGTTAGGTTTGTCTAAAAGAGCAGTTTAAAATACTTTTCCCCCTTTTGACTTTATGAAACACTGTACATATTGGCTGAAACCTGGTGCTTTGTAAATACTCCCACATTAGACATGACTTTTTCTGGCTCTTAGGAAAACTTCCAGTTGTGCAAAACAGCACTGTGGATTTGTAAGATAAATGCATAACACATCCCAGATTACAATTCTTCACAAGAGCTGATATTTTCACATAGACTTACTGCCCTCTCTCCTCCTGTCATCTGCAGAATTCTTTGATAGGCTTATTTTTTATTGGGCCCTCAGGAGTAGCAAGTTTTAGATTTAATACTCCAGGGGGAATGGCAAAGCAAATCATGTTGTTGGATCAATTGTTCTGCTGTCCCCAGACTGCTGTCTGTGTATCTGTTACACTTGAATCACATTTCCAAGCCTTTCTTATCAATCATTTGGACTAGAAATGGAAGTTTAATTTTCTATTGCATTTTTAACTGAAATTAGGGTTATGTTCTTGTTCTGTTACCCTAGAATCCTAGATGTGGTTGTAGACCTCACATTAGCTATTTCCATGGCTTGCTTAACCTTGGAAAAGGGTCTGTACTTGTAGGAATGCTTTAAAGCTGATTTTAAATTACTTTATTTTACCATTTTCTACGATGTAAAGCAGAAGTTATTGTGTAAAACCTCCTTTTCACATTGTTTTTTGTTCTTTACAAACACGTGATAAGTTTTAATGAGTCAAATTATTTCTGTGGGTGATCTGAAAAGAATAGGTTCTGCCTTGCAATGACAGGTCATAGCAAAACCTTTGTCACTGACTGATTTTAGTCAGATCCTTTACTTGAGAAATTAATCTAGTTTTACAGGAGTATAAGATTAATGTAAGAATACAGATACACAATATGAGATATATATGTGTGTCTTGATTAAAATAAGTGCAAATGACGTATCCTTTAATAATTAGGAACAGTTTCTCTATGTTGCTGTCATACCTGTACTCTATTTTGATTTACAGTAAATGAACTAGCTGTGAGTGGAGAAGCGTTTGCGCAGTGGAGGGTTTACTAGCAGCACTGTGCTATCTTCTGTCCCAGCTTCTAAGAGCAGGAGGGAGAATTTCTGTAGCATTAAGTACTAATACAGTCCTTGGCTATGGGGCAGCCACCAGTCATCCCACATAAGGCAAATGCATGTAATTACACAGCAGCCCCTGCAGCTGCTCCAGTTTACTCAAAGGGGATTTGGTTCCTGCAGCAGTCTAGAGTCTGTGCAGCACAAAGGTGGCATTAAGCCATTTTTACATTCCCATCTCTTTGCAGGCTGCACCTTCTGTGCCATATCTGTCATAAAACATAGCACAGAATCTTTTAATGTAAACTGCTGGATTGGCAGCTCTGGAGTCTGACTTTTCTCTTTGCCTTCAAGAAGCACATCTGTTCTTCTATGTATGGGCTTGGTTCCCATTAATGAGCTGATCAGATGCAGTTTTTCATGATGACTGGTACTCTAGCTTCCTGCCAGATGTGTGGGGGTGGCTTTTGTTTTTGTTTTGTTTCTGATGAAGGGATATGAAGGTCAGTTTACAGGTCATCAATTAAAAAAAACCTAAAACCAACCTTCCTTTTGGCTTTGAAACTTCGTTTTTCATTGCCCATTTGCTTTCTTCTCCTCAACCATCTGCAAGATCATTGAAAATGGCAGACACTGGACAACTGCCAGTATTGCAGGTGCATTAGTTCTCTTCTTTCTTGGTTTTAGTTACTGCTTCCACTTACACACATTCTGGCTGGATAGACCATTGCTGGACACATAGAGAAGCAGCCTGTGGGAGAAGTCGTGTCCTGAAAGTGGTGAAATAGGCAGGGGCAGGGCACAGCAGTGGAAATCTAACATGAGTTTTCTCTTTCACTGTTCAAAATAGGAATTTGAAGAGACCTTTACAGCAAATGTGAACCTTATTTTTTCTAAAGAAAAACTCAAAGGCTAAATAAGAGAAAACAAAACGAAGATGGCTTTTACATTGTTTTCTGTACTCTGCTTTTGAGACACGCACTCCTGTATATTATCTTTCACCATATCTAGTTATACTGCTGTGGATATGAACTGCTGTGTGTCATTAGTCTGGCAGTTGTGCTAGTTTTCAGACTGTACTTCATAGAGATCAACCAACGTAGTCTGATAAAGATTATCTCCAAGGCTTTTCTGCACTAAGAATTTTATAGAAGAAGAGGGACCAACCAGAACTTGGAACTTAAAAAAACCCCAAAACAACCCACAGCATGATAATATTGTCTTGTCATGGAAAAAGAACCTGTGCTTGATGTCTTTTCTGAGTTTCTCAGGTATTTTAGTCTTTTAAACAAGAGAAAGTTTGGCTTGTTTGAGATCCCTTAAATAGTTTAGAGAGGTTTTTTATTGCAATAGTGTTACAATATTATGGCATAGATTTGAGCCATTAATGAAGTAAGATGAGCAAAGCACAACAGCATATGCTGTTAAAAATTGGAGAGGGCCAAAGTCCTCTGCTAAGTGCTGTAATTGTAATTGTTACAAGTTTGACAAATATTGGAAGATGCTTCTCATATGCAAGGAAAAATATTTTTTTTCCTCAGAATAATAAAAAGAGGGGCCTTTCCAAAGAGACTCAGGTCTTATGGTGCAAGGGAAAATAAGACAGTAATACCCACAAATCAGTTTTAACTATCTGAAAAACAGACTGACTGAAAAACTCAAACTGATGTCAACATGAGTGATTAATCATAGATGATGAGGCTGCATCTTTACTATTTGCTTTCTTTAATTTTGCTTCAGTTTTCTTTTTCCAGGAACAAAAAAAATTGGTACTTTTAGTTGCATAAAATCATTCCAGGAAGAAAACTGATCTTGAGATCCCTCAAAGGTATCCTGTACTGGAGAATTCAGACACAGAATGGTTAAAACCAGTCCTTGCCGGTATTCTTCAATAGTATTTTAAACTCATTTATTTCAGATACAAACACCCAGGTATCTTCCTCATAAACTGCAGCTGTATGAGTCCTATGCTTTCTTACTGCTATCACAAACCTTTCTATACAATTATGTTTTAATTACATTGGCAAAATTTGGGTCATGGTCATACTTATCACCTCAAAAATATACATCTGGTTTATGCTTAATGATAATACTTAGTGCTAGGGAGTATACTAAAAATCTTTGAGGTTAAGTTTTAAAAGAGTTAGTGGTTTATAACCTCATTTCCAATAATAAAATATTTGTCATGATGTCTTTCAGATGATCATAATCTAAATTTTTATTTCCTTTTTTGTTGACTCACAAAGAGACAGGAAGACAAATTAAATGGTCAGTTTTCACAAAGCCAAAATTTGGAGCATCTAAAGATTCCTGTTCTTTGTCTTTTAGTTTTCTGTATTAATAGAAGTGAGCTAAGTAATGAGGTAGCAACATTTGTGCTTATACAAAGGTATGTTGTTAGCACCAAAATAAGAAGGTTGTGTGGAATTTTTTGAGAGGTCTGGATACCTGCTCCTCAGTTGCATAGGTAAATGCAAATAGATTTTCCCCATCTATTTTCCAAAATTCTGTCTCATGTAGGGTAGCGGGCATGGGATGAGCCATTGCATCATTCATTACTACAGATGCTTAGTATTAATAATACTTTATTTCATAATTTTTGATCCAAATTCCATGACTTAGTGATCAGCTTCTTTGACAGTTTCTATACAGTGAGAAGTCAGCTTTTTTAGTATTTACACTGTATATGTTTAACTGATGGAATTCATTGACACATGAAATCATGAAGTTGTATAATTTAATGCAGTTCACAAAGGGGTTATGGAATCTGTCAATCTGTGTGGACATCAAGACTAGCCAGAATTGTACTCATTAATTCGAATAGATTGAAAGCACTCTCCAAATTTTAAAACTTAGGATCTAATGAAGGAAAAAAAAGACAAAATACTCTGTTTACATTCTGCACATGCCTACATACTACGTTTTTGTGTAGTCTCTCATATTTTAATATGTGTACTTATATACACACGTCTCTACATGTATGTGTACCATTGCACTTTCATAAGAGTATCTTCAATCTTAGATAAGCTAAGCAAAGATTATAAGAAAATCTAGATCCATACAGACTCACTCACATGTGACATAAACATAATTCACACTTCAGTGTGCAAGGCACAGTGCACAGCTCAGAGGATCCTTTGCACGATTTATGCTTATGACTGTTCCGGGTTATTTCTGTATGATTAAAAGGTACCTTAGTTATGATTTGTTGTCTGTATCTGTTTACTTACTAGATATATGAAGTCTGTGTAGGTATTAACAATGCTAGAGCAAATACCATGAACAGGTAACCGCAATAGAGTAGAAATTGTCACCATTCATTCTTTATGTGTATGGATTATAAACACTGCTATAAATAAATAAAAGTTTGAGCAATGAACTTCCAGGTTAGTGCATACACTTGTTTCTTGATGATCATCATATGATCTAAAAATGTGTGTAGTGTTTTTTTTGCAACTTTGTATTGCAAGTGTATTACGAATTAAAAATAAACCCAACAAACCTGAGGCAAATAAAAAGAGGATGATTGGCTAGAGAGCTGCCTATCTAAAATATTACATAAAAATCTTGCTGTCATAAAATTATGTATTCTTATATACCTTTTTGCTGCTTGCAGGTGTTGAATTGACATTTCTGGAGTGCATGGTTTGCAGGCTGGATTGGTAGCCACACTGCTTTTTTAGTGTGTCTGAGATTTGTTATGGGAGATCACTTTAGAAGGGCTGCCCTTGGTAGTCTTGGTAATAAATTATTTCTAATTCTTTGTTTGCAGCATTTTGAATCTCAGTAATAGATAATTATAATTTGCAGGCATGTTTATTGGAAACACACTGAGACTATCAATTTGTTTCACACATGTCAATGAAAAACTTGTTAATCACTGTTTACCTAGCCTGCTCTCCAGTTAGTGATACTGAGGATGGACACAGAAGCTTAAATAATGACTGTTTCAGGAGGTGCAAGGGGAATCATTTGTAAATTGTTACGGTTGATTCTTGATGGCAGACTGTCCCAGATGATGTAAACAGCTGGATGAGCCTTTTGTATCTACCTGTTGATGACCAGATCCTTCCAAGTCCCGAATCAGAATGTAACAGGCTCACTGAATCAAGACATCAGTCAACTCCTACAAGAATCTGTGAATTCTTGCAATTCTGGGTCCTCTTTATCATAATTAAGCGTGCTGTCTTACTTTCCAAAGAAAGGCATAACTTTACATCCTTAAACTTGCAGGGCTTGAACAGCCACCCAAACCTATATTCATTTTCTTGTTTTTGAACTTCGCTTTCTAGGCTGCATATTTTAACTTGCACACCTATCTTTAGCAATCAGATCTGGTTCTTTGGGTTGATTAAATGTTGTCTGCCAGTGATAAGGAGCTTCTGCCCTCTAAGAGTCAGCAGAGTTAATCAAAAGGGGGAAAAAAAATTGTGAAATACTGGATGCAGTAGAAAAGAGTAAGATAGTTGGTACTAACTTTACTAACATTGTTCACAGATTTATTAGTCCATGTGAGGTGTTTAGAGTCTCATTGTCAAATCAGAAAAGTTCTGAACACAGGGTCCCCTAATAACCTTTTTTTTCCAAGTTAGATCTTGACAATCAGGTTCTCTGTTGTTAGTAGAAGACCACTTTCAGAAAATCTGTGTTGCATGCTTTTTTCATTTTGAAATATATCTTTAATGTCAGGATAAAGAGAGAAAACATAGTTATGCATTCCTCTATTTTAATCATCTGGGAAGTATTTTTCATGTCATCACATATGTACTGATCTGTGGTCTGTGGCAGACTTCATTGATTTTCAAACAAATGCTGTTTTGTTTGTATATCGTGTATGTAGGAATTATTTCAAAAATGAATAGATCTAGAAACAAAACTGAGTCCTAACTAAAGGTGAAACTCTTAACAGGTCCAGAGGCCTTAAGGTATGTGAAGCTGGTATAAATAGTATACTGTGAAATAGGAATTTCAGTTTGTGGTAAATCTGTCTGTCCCCAGCAGCTTCCAATAAAATAATTTTATCCTTCTAGAGCACATCAATTTGCTAGTCTGTGGTTCATGTATCAAAGAGCATTCTGTGAAAATATCAATATCATTGGTTAATATAAATGAAATTAATTTTTAAAGCTGGGCTAAAGGTTGACATGTGAAAAATTGCATTACTTTGCAGAAGAGAAATTTCTGTCTTCCAGTGAAATTTCAGGTCATAAGGGCAAGTAATTTTCACAATCTTCAATGGGAACCAGTGAAATATGAACTTCATTGTCACCTAGCCCCAAAGCGATAAGATAAAATGAGCTGATACATCATTTGCTGTGGTTTTATCATCTCCTCCAGTAATTGGAAGAGAAAACATAAGAGTCCTTTACCACCCCCCTCCCCAATGCCTTCACCACCCACACCCAGGCATAAGCCATTTTGCTCTGATCGATACAAAGGTCACAGAATATTTATTTATTTATTTTATTTTTTTAATGCTGGGTAAAACTGTCTAGTGGAACATTAAAGTAATGAATATGTTTAATTGAGTTTGTCACCCATGAAAATGCTGAACAGGATTGCATGGCAGATTGTGTGTGCTCACAGGAGGGACTGGATGGGAGACTACCGCTGTTTGCCTGGCTGATTGTGTAAATATCTGAGATTTAAAATGAACATCTTATGTGTTGTTCTCTTGATAAATCTAAAATAAACTAATAAGCACCATGATTTATTTAAGAGCATTTAGATATTTTAAATTATTAATAATCTGATCTAATTCCCTATTAGTTTGGTTGTACTTGTACGCATTTAAACAAAGAACAGAGAAAGACCCCCGTCACTGTGAGTACTGCAGCTAGGAGCTAAATAGTACCTGTACAGTAGGATCTGAGGATCCTCAGCTGCAGGGCTGAGATTCTGGTGGAGATCCAGGTTCCTTATGAACTGAGAATCAGCTTTTCTAACCTCTAAGTGCTGTAATTTTGCCTGCTGAACAAAAAAGACCCCAAATGACAGAGAAAGCTGCTAGAATAATGTATTTATGGATTTTATCTCTAAACTGCAATCAAATTTTAATGCAAATTAAATGCTTTTGGGGTTTTCTTGGGGTTTTTGGGTTTTTTTTTCTTTGTCTAGTATGTCATAACTTTTTCAGGAATATATAAATGGCATCAGCTATTTAAATAAGCTATTTAGTTTTTATTTTATTTGTGGCAGTTAAATTGGCTGGCACATTAAAGTAATATAATTATTCAATTACTGTTTCAGTTCTATAGCCCATTTGCAGACTTAATTACTTCTATTCACATTTTCAATATCAATAGTACTTTTCTCTACAGTAAAATATACAATAGTTGATTGGTTTATTTAAAAGGTAAAGCAAAATGTTCTTTTAGTCTTCAGTAAAATCTTCTAATTCAGGAGACAGCTGTAGTGTTGGTGTCTGTTAACTGTTGCATGTAGTCTTTTACAAGAGGCTGTTTGCGATCAACTTTCAAGAAGGGTTTTGAAGAAAAGGTAGGGTAGGGCATTTCTTTTAAAAACTCTAAAATGACAGAATAGCTTCTGAGTGAGTGTTTTAATGTTGCGAAATTAGCTGATATACAACTGTGAATCATGAGAAGACTTCTTTATGTATGATCTTAATTCATGATCAGCACTATGTTGCTTGAGTTTTCATGCAACTCTGATTTCAGAATCTTCTCAAAATGGAAATTGAAGCTGGCTGTTCTTTACTTGTGAGTTTCTTGAGGAGTTTATTCCAGCCATGCAGTGTCAGGGCCTGCAGCATGAGTCTGAGGACTGATTACAGGTTTAGACCTTCATTTCTGTTACTTGAAGTAAAGTAGGGAATTCATGCAAAGGTGGAAGTAATTTTTTATTTTTAGTAGTGTAGTCATGCTGTCTGTTCATCTGGTGTTGCCAAAGTCTAATCCCAGAACAGTTTGTCTAATGAGATTTTCTTGGAACCACAGAACTTTAAAATTGGCTCATTTGTTTATTTTAAGTATTTTTAAATGGAATGGTAAGCTGTATAAATTGTCTTTCTCTTGTAAGGTGCATTATCTTTTGAAATAAATGCTATAGAAATAAGTGCAGTAGATTAAACTTCAATCTGATATATTGAATCAACTGAAATTCTAGAAATACTATTTCACATAGAGACGGTGGTGCTATTTGTCCAGATTAAACTAGATTGTACACCCTCACTAATCTTTGCTCCACAAGTTGTCCCAGAACTGGTGGGGAGAAAACGCAGAATGAATGAGTAATTTTTAAGATCAACATATTGTACAATAGTATGAAGAAGATAGTTCTTAAATTCTTAAGTAGAATTCTCTGGTTTGTAGCTTCTGGGAGAAAACAGGCAAATGCAAAAATAGCTTTTGAAAGTTTTAATTCTGATAATATCAGAAGTGGTAACTGATTAAAAAAAAAAAAGACAAAAAAATCCTTTTTCCAGATTAAAAATGCTGAATTTAATTTGAAGTATGAGTCAGTTTCTGCACCTAGGAGGTTCTATTAATAAAATCAGATATTTGACAGGGAATAAAAGGTTGAATTGGATTTTTGTAAGGAATACTTAGTAACACACATGAAAGAAACGTGTTTGTCTTCTGGACCTTTTATCTACTATAGGTGGTGTGATGAGTGCAGAGCAGTGGTAATGCTGCAGTTTCCATAGCAACTGGTTCACTGGCGGGCTAGACCTCTGTCTAGGGTGCTGTCAGTGCGCCTGGAGTTTCAGAGAGCAGTGTCCCAAAGAAGGTCTGTTTCTACCTAATCCAGTTTTAATTGAACTCCAGAGACTTTGAAGTGAAGCTGCAGACCAGGCAGACGCTATTCCAACTTGAAATGAAGGCCTTGCTCGGCGAGGCCTCAGCTGCTTCTCACTCCTGATAACTTCTGTTAATGAGTAGTTTAAAGAATTGTTATAGTGGTGACTGGTAGTGTTTCTGCAGTGCAGTTTGAGTTTCTGCTATAAATCCTGTTGTACTGAATTCAATAACTTCATCATGGCTGCACAAGGCGCACAATGTAAGCCCCCTCTGCCATTTTCAGGTTGGTACTTTTCTTTCCAGTTTCAAAGAAGTTGCATGCAAGGTTTCCACTCACAAAAATGCGTGCTCCACATGGTAAAAATAATACATAGTCACAGTAATAAGTGTTTGAATTTTCAGTGCACAGACTGATAGCGACAAGCAGGCTGTTCTGTTTGAATTGTTACTACAGGAAAGTGGAGGTCATCACATTCCTGTTTTTCTCAAAAATAGTCATTGAAATTGTAAGCTCTGGTTTAAAGATCATAAAATGGATGGGTACCAGCAAAAGTATGAAGAGATTTTTGTACACAAGCACTGCAACTTTGTCTCCTTCATTACCTCTTTTGATGTTGTGCGCCTTAAACGGTATGTCTATGCATGTAACAAAAACCAACCACAGTGGTTTTGAATAGCACCATAGAATTATACAAATCTGCCAATTAGTGTGGATGGGTTATGGATGTGGTATAGAAAGTGTCAGAGTGATCCACGTCTGTTAGTTCTGCAGTTCCAGAAGTGATTAGCAACCACTGACAGTCTCTGGTCCTTTCACTGCATTTCTAGAATTTTGTGTTGGAATAGTTACTCATTTTTTCCTTTTTTTTTTTTTTTTTCTGTGTGTATATGGTCTTGGGGGAGAAAATACCTGTGGCACTTATATTGAGGGAAAGATAAGGGAGAAGTAAAAAGAAAGAAGGTGTGGGAAATGGCTTGCTTTGTACATTCTGATCTTCTGTGCTCTCTGGTTTTGGTTTGCCAGTGGTGTTTGCTTTTTATTCACAAAGGTGGTACAGTGTTTTATACTGTATTGTGTGGTGCCTTTATAATGGTGCTTCTGCTCTCTGTGCTACAAAAATGCAGGTTATTTGTGAATACATAATACCTATAAGGCAAACCCCTCCTTTGTTCAAAATCTATAAACAAATTATTAGGTTCATTAACAGTCTTTGTTATGTTAAAGGCTTGAATTGCATTTGTTCAGTTTTTTATATCATATTTATACTATATTGCTCAAATGAAATCATAGTAAGAGTGATGTTAACTAGGATTATATCTGAATCTCCTTTTCTGTGATAGATTTCTTTTAAATGCTTTTGTGTTTGCTAAAATTGACAATCTCAGATTTTCCTTCTTTTATGGTTTGTTAATCTGAGGTAGAGAAGTGTCCAATCTCTCTGTCCCTTAACACTTACATAATTAAGCTTTGAAATGAAAAGGAAAAAGTGAAGCAACAAAGAAACAAAGTGGCTGAGGACTGAAAATGGGATTAGTTTGAATTGTGAAGGCAGACTAAGCATCTGTGTCTGTCAGATGGGATGACAGGAATTGTAACAAGTTACTTTGACAACCGCTTACTCCATAGAGAGATTATGCTGAGTTCATTTGCAGGTTTGTGTTTAACCTTAGCTGACAAAATGATACTTAACCTCTTATACAGCCAGCCTTTATAGTTCCAGAATTAATGAATGTTGCCTTAGCGATAAACTTGGGGAACATTTTTTTTCTTTAAAGACATTATTTCTTGCTTATTTGTTACAGGCCTGTTATTGCAATGCTAAAGGAAGTGCAGATACATCTAACGGCACAAGTAGTAGATTTCAGAATATGTTTTTATGCTGTGCCGAAGTTCCAAACATTTCATAATGTTTCTGAAACTGCCTTGGTTATGGAAAATGGGCAGTTGCCTTTAAAGGAAAAAGCGGAAGAAAATTTTAAGAATCCTTTACATGAGTATTTGAATCTGGGACTTCAAAAAAACATTATAGGTTCATAGCATGATTTGAAGTTTGAGCATATTTTAATTTTGCTGCAAGTTTTGCATGTAATTGATAAAATCCATGTTTGTGAGTCAAACAGTTTCTCTTTTACAAGATATTACCTGTACCAACAACATATTTAAAACATTCTCTCTTTTCTCTTTCTACCAGATTTTGGCATATACAGAAGGACTCCATGGAAAATGGCTCTTTTCAGAGATTCGATCTATCTTTTCCCGACGTTATCTTTTGCAAAATACAGCACTGGAGATATTCATGGCAAATAGAGGTACTGTATGTTTAGAGGAATGGCAAGTGTTGATTTGAGGCTATGTGCATTCTGTTTGGCTGTTAGTCGTGTCTTCTTTGGTATGGATTTGTGTAGATAGCAGAAAGGCTTGGATTAAGTGTCTCAATATTTAAATTTGTGTATTTCTGTAGTCTAGTTTCTCTTTTTTTTTTTTTTTTTTCAGTGAGAAATTAAGATAAAACATGATATCTGGGAATTAGCAATGCCTCACTTTCATTTGTATCCACGTTTTATTTGTCAATCTCTAGAAACTCTTGCTTAAGAATCTCTGATCCGTTACGCATGAAAGGGATTTTTTGTCCTTTTGAGGGTTAATAGTTTTCAACTATACATACCAAGAACAGCATAGTGAAAGAACTTCACTACTGAATTAGACCAGTGACTGGTATGGTATACCTTCATGCTTTATTGCTAGTAATACTTTCTTTCAGTTACACCCTAGTGCAACTGTAAGAAATAAAGGTGGATTTACCTTGCTTATCAACCTTATTTTCACCCTCCCTTTCTTCAGTTCCTTTTTCAGACACACATACATATTGTGGCAAGTCACTCAAAATGTAGTGCATTGAGACTTGGAGAACTTTCTTCTGCTATATTCTTCCCCTAAAGCTTATTTTAAACTAGATTATATGACGATTTTGCAGTTTAAACTATGATTCTTTAGATACTTTTAGTGCTTTTATGCTGATAATGAAATTTTGAGAAATCAATTTTGACAACTATGTACAAAGGCACCAAATAAAGTAGGTATTGAGACAACACTTTTAAAATGTAAAACATCATTTTGATAACAATGTGAAATGTCCTGAAATCAGTAAACGTTGCATAGGATAACATGTTTTATGCTGTTAGTATGCTAATCAAAAAGTTTTTGTCTGAGCTTAAAATGCTCTCGAATCTTGAATGTGACTGCTAGGTATTCAGTCACGTATTTCTTAGACCGTTGTGCAAATCTGAAGTGCATATTATCCAGCAGAATATTAATCGTGTGCATAAAGACTTTCCTATTTTGGAGCCTGTAGTTGTAGCCTCTGAAGTCATAAGTGTCCATTGGTGATACCATAATTTAGATTTTTAGATGCAATTGCGTAAGTGTCACTGAAGGTTTAAACAAAATACGAAGATAATATGCTTAAGACTATGTCTTAAAAATATTTAGAAAGTAAACTAGTAAATGTGTGAAACAATATAGAAACTTTTTAATCAGTTCTAGACAGTTCATCTGTACTATAGATGTAACTTCTGTTCAGAAAGGAAAACAAATGCAGACCTTGTAAGATTTGTAACAGCAACAACTTTTGTTGAAACTCTTGTTAGTGGTAAATAAAAATAGTTTTGGGAATTATAAAGAAATATGTCCACAGTAGCCTGAAGGAAACATGTCTAATCTTTTTCCTGTTCTGTATCCAAGCTTAGGGTTAAATTTCATTGGGCCAGAAAGTCTAAATAAAAGGGGTAAAATCACACCGTATTTCTGCTCTTGTGTTCACAGTGGGTGTCATGTTCAACTTTCCTGACCAAGCAACCGTAAAGAAAGTGGTTAACTGTCTACCTCGGGTCGGTATTGGGACTATCTTTGGACTACCCCAGACCAGGTATTTTACAATTTGAGTTAATTTTATCTGTCAGTTCTAAGAGTTCTTTTTCATCAAACCAGCCTACATAGCTTGAAACATTTATACCTACTGGTTTACAAAAGATGCACATCCTCAGCCTATCACTTTTGTATGCTATTTGCAATGTGTTTGTATAATAAAATCTTAAAAACTTTTGGACTTGAGTTTTTTTGTGATTTCTGTTAGTTATGGGGAAGATACCTTCTTTTTTGGCAATGAGACTCAATAGCTTACCCTACTTAAGGAAAACTGGTTTCTTTATGCTTGCCAACTCTCTAAAATTTAAGACTGATTTAAGACAGGTTATAGGACTGATTAGCCTTTATGACAGTGTTCAATTATATTAGCTTGACTGTAGCATCCTCAAATCCCCTGTAGTATTTAAATGTAGCTGAAAATGATCATTCCTAATCAGAAAGATATTGTAGTGATGTATAGAACAATATAAACTACATGGGTAGAATGGCATGTGAAGGATTGGTGTGATGTGCTTGTCTTCTAGCTCTAGAGACCATTTTTCAAATTTTACATAATGAGAAATTAGTATTGCAATGACAGGTTGTGTGTTTGGATCGTAAATCTGGAAATAGAAGTTGGATTGGTTGCCTCTTGTATTTTAAAGAATTAGAAAACAATTTTAAGTAGATTAATTTCTAAATTTTTAGAAGAAACAACAACCCTTAAGGAGTATCTTGTTTGTTGTTACTTTATATTTTTATTTTTAAAGATTTTTGTACAGAAATGGCAGAAATTGTTTACCAATACCTGTTAAGATTTGTTAACTAAAGCTAAACCTCGATATTTTTTTCCCCTAAATTATGTGGTTTGGTATTTGCAGATGTTTTTATTATGACCAAAACAGTCTTGGGAATTTTATGATAAGCTCTTCTCTGCTTGATTTATCACTCCGAGGAGTGACTCTGTAATCTTCTTTCACAAACACTAGGAATCTGGCATCAAATTCTATAAGTTTAATTGAGTTATTTATGACTAACTCCACACCACTGCCCAGAATTTAAATCTCAAGAGAATGGACTTCATAATGAAGTTTTATCATCTTATCATTGTTTTTCTTTTTTCTTGAGGGATTTAAAAACATCTCCTAAAAGATGACTTAATTCTTATGTGAAATTCTAAAAGTTTTGTAATTTTCTTATTTAATGGTCTGCCATCTCTCTAAATCACTAGTAACATATTTCTGTAAAACATCAAGCCTTCATGGAGCAGCTGAATTTGCACAGCTGTAAAGGGTTCTGTTTGAAAGCTTTAAAATCCAGCTCTCAGATGTTTAAAATATTTCATTCTTATTAGATTATAATACTTTAAAAGTGAACTTCAAGTATCCAAAATAGTTTGATCCCCAGAGAAACATAGCACAGAACTAGTAAAACAGAATACGTACAACTGCCACTAAAATTCAGGTAGGTTAAAAGAACCACCAATTTTTCTCATTTTTTCAATTTTGTTTTGTTTTGTTTTGTTTTGTTTCCCAGGCGCATCTCCTTGGCTAGTCCAAGACAGATTTTCAAAGCTTCCAATATGACTCAGCGATGGCAACACCGAGAAATTTCCAACTTCGAATACCTGATGTTTCTAAACACTATAGCAGGTAACACAAATTCCTGTAATGACTCAGAAAAGGAGTTAGTTAATAGTGGCGCAGTCTCAACAGACATGGGACACTACTAGGTTTTACCCTTTTAGTAAATAACTTTTTCTATGTATGATTTTGTTCTGAAGAACAATTTCACAAAATCCCCCAAAATTGGATTGTATGGTCGATCCAGGAATGTAGTGCCTGGATCACGTGCACTGCTATGCCAGGACTCTATTCATCCATTCCTAAATCCTAATTCATACCCCTATGTAGTTGTTCTAATCCTTCATTCTGTAACTGCTAAACTATACTTATTTAACCCATCTTATCCCACTAACTTCTAACCAGCTTGACCACAGTTTAGTAAATGGAGGCTAATTGTTAGATCTCATGATCTCTCTCTTATTTTCCAGCATATTTTGTTCTCAGAGCAACTTGCAAAGTTTCTCAATTTTCAGCTCTTTTCTGTGGTATTGACAGTGTTGAAAGGCTCCTTAATTCACATGCAGACTTGGCTCTTGCTAACACAATTGATAAAACAAATGCCTCTGCTCCTGCTAATTCCATTTTATACAAATGGTCAGTTTTGCTTGTTTCTGTAATCACTCATTAGGTCAGAGATGCCAGGATTCTGGCAGATTTATAAAAGTACGGGTAGATCTGCTTGCCTCTTTACTGCTGAAGTTGTTTGAAGCAAATCATGACACTGTTTTCTGTGGCTCTAGTGGATGATCCTTTTCAGCTTTATTATTGAAATAATAAAATGAACTTACCAACTTGGTATTTGAGGTTAAAAGGGACAAAAAGATGACATTATGGAGAAATTGAAAGTTTAGCTGTCCATGATGGGGAGTTAAAATATTGCCATTATGGCTATCAACTTGAAACAAATAAAGATAGATATCACAGGATCATGTAAGTAGCCTTAATCCTAAATAAGAGATAATATGCAATATAACCAACTGGTAAGGGAATGACAGGGCCTGACTATACCATTTAAAAATTCTGCAAACCAGGATGGAACAATACTGAGTGGTGTAAGAGAACTGGGAAAATAAAAAACTTGGGTGGAGTTTTAGAAAACGTTTTCTGACGATTGAGTTGTGCAATAATATTCCTGGGGAAGAGGTAAAAACCTGTCCTTTGAGACTTATAACACCAGGCTAGACAAAATCTGGGAACATACTGATTGGAGGGGATGTGAATGAATGAGCTTCTGCAACAGTATCATAAAAAGAAACAGGATCCTTGTAAAAATTATGCATTTTAAAATTACAGAGCAGGGTATGTGGTATATGTGTATGTATGGTACACGATTATTGTAATTGAATATTTTGTTTTTACTGGAAAAAAAAGATATGTCCGTCTTACAGATTCATAAAGATGCACATGTGAACATGAAACCAGAACAGATTTTCTGTTTTGGTAAATGGTGGTATGTCCACAGATGGTCGATGGTCAAGGAAGAATTCCCCTCAAAGTGAATTCTCTAGATGAATAGTTATTACTTGCATAATTTCTCAATCTAAAATCCTGAGCTGCTTCATTCTGCTTTCACATACTGAGTTTAATGCAGTATGTAAAAATACTGCTTTAATTTTTAGTATCAACAAAAGTAATTTGCTCTCCTTTTTTTTTTTTTTAAGTATTCCTCAAAAAAACAGAAGACAAGATAACATAATCAGGGAAAGTACTGCGTAGAAAATGAATGGATTTAACTGTCACTTACTGTATGCAAAAGCACTTACAATTAAAGTGAAATGGGCTGCAGTGTTTTAAATTAAACACTAGCAGTTTGTGAACTTTTTCATTATCCATTTCAATAAAGCAAAGTAGAATACTGAAATGATAGAAGATCTGAAATAAATTACAGCTTTCTTGAAGAGCTGATAAAGTTATATTATTGTATCTTTAAAGACTGGTATTTTAGTTAAATATGACTTCTAACTCATGGCTTTTCTGTTGTTGTTGTTGTTGTTGTTGATATTTGTCAGGTCGAACTTACAATGATTTAAATCAGTACCCTGTCTTCCCTTGGGTTATCACCAACTATGAATCAGAGGAGTTGGACCTTACGCTTCCTAGCAACTTCAGGGATTTGTCAAAGGTATTTGTCATCAGACACAGCTTTTTTTTTTTTCTTATGTCCAATATTTATCACAGTAGCTTTCAGTCTTATTAATGGTTTTTCTGCATTTGGTGCAATAATACTAAATGCACAGCCATTAGCAGTGTTTTATTTCTAAATGCATATACAGATAACAGGGACGAGAGTATGGAAAAATGAGTTATTGAGGTATTCTCACCGCTTCTGATTGTATCAATTTAATAACTGTTCATGGAAGGCACTCTCAGTTGGAGCATACATGTTACATTTAATTTCAAATTTTAATGAAGTTAGGAGTGCTGAAGCTGGTAAATACTGAAAACTATCCAAATAATTTTCTGGTTTTCTGATGAGAACTGTGCTTTCTTTAATGGCAAAGCCACTAAAGATATTGTTACACTTTAAGTAGTTTTATCATTGCCCTTATTCCTATAAGTAGAAACTTTATCTTTTCACTTCCTCTGTGTACCCCTTCAGGTATGCTCAAATAACACAGTTGTTGTCCTTTGTCAGACAAACTTGGCCAGTTTTTAACAACTTCTCCAAACAACTCCTTTCTGGAAGAGCAGCCTTGTTTTTCTAAGGTTCTTTCCCAAACAAACATATGCAGCGCAATATTATACAGCCTGTTTAAAACTCTGTAGAATGTGATTATTCTCTTTCTATGTTTTCCAAGAAAGGAATATTTCATTTTACAAACTAGAAGCATCTCTTATTTTCTCTACAAAGCTAGGTGCTCTGATCATCAAGCAGGATCTTCTTCTAACAGCTAGCTATCGTGGGAATGATTGACATATGGAGCAATATAGTTACTTGATGGAAAAGGCAAAAAATGTATTTTAATTATAGCTTATTTTTTGCAAAAGTGTTTATGCAAATTCATAATTTGATTAAAAAAAAACAAAGAAAGAAGTAAAGCTGTTTTTAAAAGTTCTTGCTTTCAGTTCACAATCAATTAAGCTAAACACTGTGAAAATCTCCAGAAAACTATTTTTTTCAACTGTAGATTTAGTTTTTTAACCTTAAAAAAGATATTATATAGTCATCATATCATAGAATCATAGAATGGTTAGAGTTGGAAAGGACCTCAAGATCATGTAGCTCCAACCCCCCTGCCATGCCCACCTTCCACTAGACCACGTCGCTCAAAGCCCCGTCCTACCTGGCCTTGAACACTGCCAGGGATGAAGCGTTTACCACTTCTTTGGGCAACCTGTACCAGTGCCTCACCGCCCTCACAGTAAACAGCTTCTTCCTTATGTCTAACCCTTCCTCATGTGAACTTCCCCTGTTGAAGTTTTAACCCATTACCCCTTGTCCCATTTCTACAGTCCCTGATGGAGTCACTCTCCATCATATTGATATGTATGTGTGTATATATACATATATGTATATATATATTTGAGGACTATACAATATCTTTTGTGTGTGTATATGTAGGTACAAATAAAAAAAAAAGAAATAACGTTTTAAGTCCAAAGCAGTGATATACTGAGGTACTGTTACTGTAACATTTTCTAATAGCTTTACTTAATTTGAAGAAGTCATGAACTCCATGCTTTCTCAGAATGTCTGACTGACACAAGTCCATATTCATGGGTAAACCTACACATATTTTCTATTTTTAAAAATATTTTTAAGGTAAACAATATTTTAAAATAATTTATTTTAGTGGAATTTAACAAATGCTTTCTTAATAATCCCCATGCCAAAAAAACATCTGAAGGTAGTTTACAACTAAAAATACTTATCACCAATCTAGACTACCCTTGTGAAAATTGAAAACTTCAGCTCTGTGTGGCTTGAATTAGTATATTAATTAAATATATTAATCATAACTGATGATTTTCGCAACATTGTTTTCCATTAACTTTTGTTAAATGATAACTCTGTATCATGTCATTTGTATCATCATGTATCATGTATCATGTCATTGCTAAAATAAGACAAAAAAATGGATTCTCCAGCTACCATACTTTCGAGGCATCTCCTTGTAGTTGTATTTTAACTTGTAAATCTGTCAATTCAGTCAGCACTATAGTCCTAGTCTTTCTTCCTCCACCCTGAAATAGAATTGAGTGCAGTGTAGAACAATTTTTCCTCATTTTAGGTTAGGTACCACTCTTGTCTCCATTAAGAAATCAGATGGCAAACCTGCTCTTTTTCTGTGTGTTTTTTAATTAATAGTGACTGGTTATATGGATTACACTGTTCATGAAAGTAGTCTTTGAGGATTACTTAAGTATACTTAAGTTCTGAGGGAGTCTTTCCATTGCTGTTGTTGAGAGAGGACGTTACTTAAGGATGTAACCAAGTGGACATTACTTAGGTTGCATCTATATCTATACCTATACTTAACCTTCTCAATCATATGTTTGAAAACTATGAAGTTAATACAGGAAATAATTATTACAATATTAGATTTTGAATAATAGCAAATTGCAATAGCATTGATAGTTATGGATGTTAACTGTAATTAAAAAACATGTGCTCTGTATATTAGAGAGGGGAAACTGAGGTTACATATAAGGAAGAAGTTTATTGTGTGGGTGATGAGGCACTGGAACAGATTACCCAAAAAAGTGGTAAATGCTCCATCCCTGGCAGCATTCAAGTCCAGGTTGGACAGAGTCTTGAGTGACATGGTCTAGTGTGAAGTGTCCCTGCCCATGTCAGGGTGGAACTAGATGATCTTGAGGCCCTTCCCAGCCCTAACTATTCTATGATTCTATGTCATTCATACTCTATTATGAGTAGAAGGAGTTTAATTCGTATTATTTAAGCTTGTAACATGGCAGCTTCTAATCTTTAACAAATGATAGGCAGAAAATTACCCCTATTGTTAGGGAATAGTTAATTTTTATGCATATATGTATATTTAATGTGCATTTTGCCTTATGTTCTATATTGTTGATCAGACAATGAATCTTGATCTCTGGAAATGTAACTGCTCTTCTGGATGAATGCCAGTCCTTGCCATATATAGAGTGAAAGTCTTTATGCCATACCTGTCTCAAACATACCAGTTCAAGTCTTGGCTACTATTTTAGGCACTTCCAGCAGTATCAACTCTATGTAGTTTAAATGTTCAATTTTGTGTCAGTTGATGAATTCATGGCAAATATCTGAAAAACTTTGCTAATATTCAACCATCAAAATGTTTGAATGTCCTACATATTGTGTTATTTTCATTGTAGTACAGTTATCTTGGGGGTAATACTTCAAAATAAATGCTAATTCTGTATCATGGCATGCCTATGATTTTGCACTGCTAAAGGTTGTAAAAATACTTGAAGATATTTCATTTATCTTTTTACAGGGTTTTAACAGTCTTTTACTTACTTCTTTTCCTTATCCGTGTCCAGAAATGTATCACAATTTAGTGCTCCCACAGAGTAAAGAAAAGGAAAACTTTGATTTTAGTCTGACAGAAAGGATGTCAGATCAATCAATATCTTTACTTTTTTTGGTGCCTAAGAACTTAAAAACTAACAACTTTTTTTTTTAACTTTAGTGTTAGTAATTGCAAGTTGAAGTTAGGTATTAGAAAGTGTCAAATATGAATAACAATTTTGTATATATATTAGCTAGAAGTCCACAGTTAGTACAGATTTAGAGAACTGCAGTGTATAGGTTAAACCAACACTTTATTTAAGCAGCTTCTTATGGCATTGTTTTGAACATCAGTCACACAATGATAAACCAAAGCAACTGAAATGGATTGTGGTTAATATTACTGTCAGCCTGACGAATGCTGCTGACAAATGCCAGGAGTGCACTGCCAGTCTGTTACCCTGCTTTGACTCAAGTGTTTATTTCTTAAGAGGTGACTGTGGTTTGGAATGAGTATTACATATTATATTTATAGCTGCATATATTTTATTTATACAACAGACACAGTTTCCCACCAGAATGTGTCCCATTTTATGCATTACTTATGCGATTCGAAAGCACTCTCTTTTTTTTCCCCTTTTCTTTATTCAGTGGAAGCAATAAATTGTGTTGTGTTTCTGGACTTGGCTAAGGAAAAAAAAGTAGAAGTAAAAGTACACAATATCTGATATCAAAGCATGATATTTTACTCTCTGAAGTTTGTTAAAAGGTCTTGCTATATGCAAGTAGCTGTTGATAATTTTTCTTTTGTAAGGCACAAAATTTCTGTAAGATTATAAACTGACACTACTCGAAGAAGAAAATTATGCCATCCTTAAATCTTCTTTTATCTTCACCATGGCTACATGTGTATGTAATAATATTTTTATTTGTATTTTTATCATTTTAATGCAATATTTGGTAAATCATCTTCAATTTTATAGTGGCTGTAATGACTCCTTTTCCAGTCAAGTGTACAAAAGCAACAAATAGCTCTCACCTCCAGTGAAGTGAGGGGTTTAATTGGTATGTGGGAGCCAATGATATCAAATACACTTGAACAGTAGAGAAGTAATAGATTTTTTTACTATGACAAATTAGATTAGTTTTGTTGTTCTAATGTAAACTTCACTGTTGACTTCTTCAGCACACCAGCCTGAACTGTGTTGCAGAGTGACCATTTCAGGAGCACAAAATTGCTGCATATATAACTTGAGGAAACAGAGTGGGACGGGCATGAAATTTGCTTAGTTATCTCTTGTTACCCCTTGGCAAAGAGATAGAAAGTAATGAATGTTTTGATGTGTACCTATTATAGTCTTACAGATTTTTTTAAGAAATCATTTTTTGTCTAGAGAGGCATTAAAACTGGTACAGTATTTTGTAAACCGGTGGTTTTCATGTAGGAAATGAAAATTACATTTCATTCAGCTTATGCTCCAACACAAAATCAGTGCAGGTTACTACCAGTTAAAAGTGATAAACTCACCAGGACTCAATGTCATTCTAAGCATAAAGCATGCTCCAGAACTGTACACTAAAGAAAGGTGAGGGGAACAGAATCATAGAATCATAGAATAGTTAGGGTTGGAAAGGACCTTAAGATCATCAAGTTCCAACCCCGCTGCCATGGGCAGGGATGCCTCACACTAAACCACGTCACCCAAGGCTCTGTCCAACCTGGCCTTGAGCACCGCCAGTAATGGAGCATTCACAACTTCCCTGGGCAACCCATTCCAGTGCCTCACCACCCTTACAGTAAAGAACTTTTCCTTATATCCAATCTAAACTTCCCCTGTTTAAGTTTTAACCCGTTACCTCTTGTCCTGTCACTACAGTCCCTAATCAATAGTCTATCCCCAGCATCCCTATACACCCCCTTCAGATACTGGAAGGCTGCTATGATGTCTCCACGCAGCCTTCTCTTTTCCAGACTGAACAGCTCCAACTTTCTCCACCTATCTTCATATGGGAGGTGCTCCAGTCCCCTGATCATCCTTGTTACCCTCCTCTGGACTTGTTCCAACAGTTCCATGTCCTTTTTATGTTGAGGACACCAGAACTGCACACAGTACTCCAAG
>JANHGB010008811.1:17080-35112 GCA_026283785.1 Coracopsis vasa
GAGGGCGCGGGACGCCGCCGGGCGCTAGGCAGGCGGAGGGCGCGGCGCTGCCGGAGCTCTCCAGGGTGCTTGGCACGCTCCTGCCCGCGGGGAGCCGCTCAGCGCCGCGCAGAACAGAGCCGAGCCGAGCCGCGGAGCACTTCTGATGTCTCGGACACCACCGCTCCAGGGCTCCGCCGAGCCTCCGAGCAGCATGGCCCGGATTAGGTACCTCCGAGCGGCTGTATCGGGATTTTATCTGTGGGAAGCGGCGGTACTGCTCAGGTGAGTTGTTTTCCTCTGAGAAGCTAAAGTCCTCCCGCCGGTATTCCCGGGCGGCTGATATACCCGGGACTGGCGTGGAGAGCCACCGCGGTCACTGCTTTTCCTCACCACTAACGCCCTGCCGGCTACCTTCCGAAGCCAGTCTGTGGGCAGAGGAGCAATATGCATGAGGTCTACGCTTCGCGAATGACTTTTTAACATTGCACTGCCTCGAATTAGATTTCACATTTTGAGAGCTGCAGGCTGTGCCTGTCCTTCACTTGTACATAGTAAGGGTTTCCCTATTTTATCACTGCTTTTTTTTGTCACTGTGAATTTTATCACTGCTTTTAGCAGGAATTGTAAGATTAATGATCTTGAAATTCTTCAGGTGCAAAATGTCTATATGTAAAAGTTATGGAAGATAATCTGATTTGGGAATATATAGACTTTTTTTTACTATCAGTTCTTTTCAATAGAATAAAAATCAAGGATTGTGTTAGGTCAGAGAAGTCTTATACAGAAACCGAAAGATGATAGCTGAGTGAACAGAGGATATGGTCTGCAGGATTTCCCTTGAGAGGGAAAGCATTTGCTGTACTACTAGTAGTCTAGGATTTGTATTGTGAAAGATAGCAACAGATCCATAAATTATGACCTGAGTAGAAAACTGAGGTTTATATGTTTTTTCTACTTTCTGCCCAGCTGACTTTTGGTAGCTGAAGTAATGCTATGATTTCAGTGCAAGCATTCTTTTGATATATAGCTCTGGAATTGTGATGACAACAGACTGAAATAAACTTGAGTCCTCTGTTTAAAGGTGAAGGAAACATTAAAAAGAAAAATCAGACATGTAAAGAAGAAGAGTTCAATGTCATTGTGCATTCACTGCTGATGCAGAGTTAGCCATGCTTGTTATCAACACAGTCTAGCTCTGGATCACAATAAACAGACTGTGGCATACAACATGACAATTCTGGGCTATTTTAAGAATCACATTGTTACTTGACAAAGATAAAAATGAAAACTTACATTTGAAAAGTGGTTCTCCAGGGAGACTTCAGGGATTATACATGTAAGAGATCTATAACCGCAAAGTTAAAGTAGTAGCATGTAGCAGCCCACAAGGACGGCACACTTCTCAGGTGCTCACAGGTTTTTAGCAAGTCTTTCCTTTTGGAGTTAGTTTCATGGCCTGTTTTGTATCGACATAGGTAAATAGTTTATAATGTGATTTTATTGTAACTGTGCAAAAATAAAGAGATTTTAAGAAACTGGGTCACATGGTAGGGATTAATTGACGCTGGGAGGAAAGAGTAAATGCACGTATACTACAGTTTAGATTTTTACAGTTATATAGAGTATTTAATGTTCAGAATAGTAGTGTAGTGTAGGCAATACAAGCAGTACTGTGCTATTACTATTCTATATCGATGTACTTATACAACTTATTTTTCCTGTGTATTATTTAAATGTCATCCTACTGTGGAACAATTCATCCTTCATTTTAATCATATAATAACACATATTATATTCCAAGTGGAAAAAAGAAAAATTTTTAAAGTCAGTGTTGGAAAACATACATGTGTTTTGCATCACATAATTCCAGACTACTATGAAATTGTTTCAAGATGTATAAAGGCATCTTATTTTGCATACATACAAATTATTCTGTTCAGTGATCAAATAACTGTTGCATTGCACTAGTCTTCTGCTCTTAAGTCATCATTTTATCACAGTAAACATGGTCACTGGTGCACAAAGACTATGCATTGTGAGAAAGACTTCAGAAAGCTGCTCAGAACTTATATATATCTTTGGTACGTATCTCTATATAGGGACTGCTGGTGATTTTAGGTCTAGCAGTATTACCTGAGATACATGAGACAGCTCGAGACACACAGGAGTCTTCTTCATGCTTTCAAATGGAAAAAGTGATTAAAAAGGGGGGGGAGGAAGGGGTTAAATTACTAAACCCTTCAAAATTTCCAAGCTTCCTGAAGCCATTAATTTTATTTCTTTTCCAACTGAAGTCATGCAAAATGATTTCCATTGGAGCAAAGGGAACAGGGAATAGCACAATGCTGGTTTCACTTTCTATAGGACTATAGACTTCAGCCTTAGCACCTATATAGCTCCATCTGTGAGAAGATGGATATGCTAGGAATTTCTAGGAAAAAACAAACTTTGTGGGTTTTTTTGCTCAGACATTATGAAAAAATAATGTACCCTCTCTTACACCTTGTAACATTAACACTTTTCTGTTCTTCATTAACAAGCACTCAAGGATTTGTGAGCAGACTGAATGAATCTAACAGGAAAAACTTTCAATTCTTGTCCAACATCCCTGAGGCTGTTTAAAGTTATTGTTTAAATGATATGTCTGTAAAGATAGACATTAAGTTTTATTTTCAGTACAGGTCAGACGAGAGTATAAAGTTACAAGCTTGCTACTTTAAAGTTTCAGGATTGGCATTCTTCACAAGAGGAAACTGCACCCAATTTATTTATTTTTTTAATAATTAATTTCTCACCTCACATCTAAAGGCTTTTCAAGTTGAAATGAAAAGTTGACATGAAAAGCAAAGGTTTAAGAACTCTATTACATTTTCAGGGGTATATCTGAGGACTGGGAGAAAAGCTATGCTCAGACACAAAATAAAAAACCATATTATTTTTAATAACTGTCTGGCCAAGCCCCAGTGTGATATTAAGAGCAAGGTGGAGATGTAAAATTAATTGTGAAAGCTAGGGAAAATAATTTAATGGAGTCTAAGAATAGCTTCCCACAAAAGAAGGAAAATAAATACTTCTAAGATATGCTATGAAGTTATAATAATCCCTAAAACCAAATATTCCTCTGAGTTTTCATTAAAGTAATAGTGTTAACAAAAATTCCTTTGCATTTACCTGGATTCTGACGGGTCACACTGCAAGCTAGATTATATGTGTAGAGTCAAATAGACAGCTCTTGAGCTTGCATAGGCACCAGCACAGGTCTATTAGAACTACACTCTCAGGGACTTTTCAGGGATTCTGTTTTCTCCTTAAAGAGTATAGTATTGGTATTTTACACGTAGACCTGTGTATGGGAAAACATAGGATGAAAAGGTAGGTGGCACTATAGAGATGGAAAATAGATTCTCCCTACGATATTTCTTTAGTTATCTATATTAGCATAGATCATGAAACGTGCCATGATTAAATTAGTGCCTCTTTCCTTGTTCTTATCATTACTCCATCAGCCTTATATTGAAGGAGACAGTATCACGGGCACAGCTAGTTGCACTTAGAGACCAGATTCTTGTGAAAAAAACTTCCATGTAGCCTAACTCTGGGGCATGTCTGAGCTCACAGTTAACTGATTTTGAAATTATTCTTGCATTACGTTGGAAATTGTTTTCAGATGAATAGCTTCAAGAAACAGAAGTCAATATCCTTTAAGCCAGCATTAGTTCCTCCAAATAATGAAAGAAAAAGAAATGACAGCTAAAAAATATTAAATCTGACATATCATCACAAGCATCTTTGAAAATAAAGATTTTCAGATGTTATAAAAAGACTTCAGTAGCTTATTATTAACTTAAGAATTATATTTACAATGCTATTCAAGAAACAAAACTGTCTGTTAAAATCAGGATGTGAATAAAATAGCATGGATGTGTCAAAGGCAATATAGTAATTCACGATGAGAGCGCTGAGGCACAGTACCTTTCCTCACCAGCCCAGACTTAATTTGAAAACATAGTTTTCTGTGGGATAAATCAGTCAAGAGGCTCCGGGTCCTAATGAAAAATATCTGATATGTCTCAGGGAGCAGCAAGGAAAAGGAAGGTGAGCTGGGAGTTCAGGCTCAAAGCAAGGCAGGCAGGAGCAGGATTCTGCCAACAAAGTTTGCATTCCCACTGCCGCTGTGCAGGAACAGAGCAGATCCAGTCCAAACAACCATTCAAACTGACAGACAAGATTAGTAGTGATGAGACAGGTCCAAGGTCTAGCCAAAAAGTCAGGTCAGAAGGTTAGAATTAGGAAGGTACAAGGCTGGGTAAAGGTATGTTTGCACAGTAGCTTGTGCAGAGTCCAAGAGCATCTCCCAGGAACCCCTGAAGGAGAAATAACAAAAAGAACTCCAAATAAATGACAACAACAACAAAACCACAACCTCAAACAAATTAATAAAAGCAAAAACAGCTCCTGAGAGAAGAGGGGTAAACCCCTGCTGAGGCTTATACAACTTTTTGTCAAACAGCTTTGCTTTGATGCTGCGCTGTATTTACCAGAGCTGGATTCCTATCGTAATCAGGTAGCCAAATCCCTGTGATGAAGGAAATGTGCTCAGGGTTCTTGCAAAATGTAGGAGGAGAGCATCTGGATTCCCCTGCAGAATGTATCCATATGCAGGCATTTTACTTCCCAAAACTCAGACAATGAGGAAGTGGGGGGGGGGGGGTGGCCAAAATATGTGATTCAGATTTCAACTATACCAGTGAAAACACTGAAATCCCTTTGAATCAAATATGAGTTTTGTCATGAGTAGGAATTTGATCAAAACTTTTAAAATCCATTTCATATCTATAATTTAAAAATTATGCGTACATTTTTGAGTTTATAATATTATAAACTGTAAGAAATAACAAAGAAATTTCAATTAAAAACATGAATCTTTTAGTTCTTACTGTGCTAGTGGCATTTTCTTACTTTTGAACTTCTTCTAACTCATTCTTAGCCAATTGATGCTAACAACAACTGAAAGCAAGTAATACTGTAAGATAAGTGCTGTGCTTCTCTATGATGAAAAATGTAATAGCTTCTCTATCAGATTAGTCTTGTCCAGATATCCTAGGAATCATGACAATTAGAGAAAATGAAAATTTTTATAAGATTAAAGCTTCTTATTTTAACAGATTTAGAATGCAAGCTTCAAATGACCTTACTGGGTATTATGTAATAATACCTATGGGGAATTATTCCCACAAATCAGCTTTTCTCAAGTAATGAACAATGAAAAGCCCTTGTGTGTGGTGCTGCATCTTCTCCTTTTTATTACTTTTCCTACTGATCTTCAAGATATTTATTGGAAAAATCAGTAAAAGGAGATAGGAACTAAAAATGAGTAGCTTTACTTTCAGTGGTACGTAGGTATTGGAAACAGATCAAGTAAAAGGCACCTTTTTGAGAATATCAACTACCAGCAGAAAGGCAACATCTCAGAGAACAGGAAAAGAAACAGCTAGAAACTATGAGCAACAAGAATGGAGGCCCAAAGCAGGAAAATGAGAAGAGCACCAGGAAGCAGAAGTCTTCACTGTTAAGTCAAGAGAAAAAAGGTGAAAATATTTGATGCTCTACTTTTTTCTAGCACAGATTATAGTCCATTATTTTGAGTGGCTTCTGAAGGAATATGATCCTTCCTGACTGATGTATTTTGGGTGCTGTGTCAATACAAATGCTAAGTAATGAGAGTAAAAATAAAGAAAGAAGGAAAAAAGTACAAAAGTAAACAGCATGTGGCTATAAAATTATAAAAGAACACATTTTGTTATTAGTCTTCCAGTCAGCTGTCTAATGAATTGCTCCAACATTATTCAACAGCAAACAGGTAATAATGTTTGGTCTATACTTCAGTGGACTTTCTACATAACAAACACTTACTTCCTCTGCAGTTTTCCTATGCCATACACCACCATGTGACCATACCACCCTCTAGACCTACCACAGACATACAAAATGAACAGGGACAAGTGGGGAGTGCCAGGAACATTTCCATGTAGGAAGCTCCCTAAGGAAGATCAGCCCTCTTCAATATTGTTATTAATGACATTTCTATTTGGTGAAATGGAGTATTAAAGAAATGCAGTTTCCAAGGGAAACAGTTTGAGACCACAGAAAATGCAGAAATGTTCAAGGCGGCTCTGGCCTGTGATAATCTTGTGATGACTGATGGGACTGTTGGAATAGTGGAGCTACGCAAGTGGTGGGGCTGCTGTCTACTACAGATCAACAGCTATAGGAGAAAACAAGCCAGCAGGTTATCCTGAGACTGTTTGAGTGAAATAATAAAGTGAGTAGAAAGCAAAAACAGGAGTACTAAATTATCCCAAACTGTGAGTTGGAGTTAAGTGCTATTAACCTGTATGTGACTTTTACAGCTGAAACTAATCTAGGAAGGATATCATAAGCAGAAACAGTACAGCTATGACATTTAAAAAAGCAAACTTTTTTCCTCTTCATGATTAAAATTCAAGCTGCAGTTATAACTACATAACCTACTGTCTTAATATTTTGCCTTTTGTTGCTTTCCATCTTTGCGATATGTATAAAAATACCTTTGATATAAAAAATTAATATTGGAATATGCTACTCATCTCACCATTGCCCAAGGCTTCACGTACTATGCATAGTTTGCATAAGACTCCACTATGTCTAGAATTTATCTCCAGTTTCTTACAATATACTTTTTTCTCCCTTTCAGGCTTTCGAAAGGTAAAAAATGAGTCTAGTGTAATTCTACCTAGCATCTCTGAGGATCCACAAGCACCAGAATATATAATTTCCAAGATGACTTTCTATAAAACTGGATAATCTAATTATCTAATTTTTGCTAACAATTAATTAACTTGAATTTCACGACTACCTACTCAGCAGAAATGCCCAGAACATACAATTATACCAGTATGGTTCTTCAAAAGTTTGGGTATTAAAATTATTATTACTTTATACCTTAGTTGGAGACTGCAGAGCTCATGGAGTTTTTTGTGAAAAGTTGGTTTAAAATGTTCTGGGATAAAATGAGGCTTGAATGTTAAAAAGATCCTGAGGTTTTCTCTTGCTGAAGCTTTTAATTTCATAAAGTTTTCAAAACTGCACTGTTATCTGTTAGATTCAGTAATGTATAGGAGCATCCATGCTCTGGGCATGTGTAGGCTAAAACATATTCATCTGCAGAGACCAACTAAACTTCCAGTTTTGTGAGCAACATGTCTGCTGGCTAAGAGTGCCCTATAGGTAAATGAAATAAATGTCACAAAGAAGTAGCTTCCTGGCAAAAGTAAGGTAAAACTTTTAATTTTTTGAAGGTAAAAACAAAGGTTTTGAAATCAATCAGGACTAAAGCACTGAATTCACACACCCAAACTATGACTAACTACATTATTCCAAGGTAAATGTTAATTCTGTGTTTAAGCATCTATATAATGTCTGCATGAAGGGATGCTCATCTTAGCAATGTTTTCCCTGATGCTATCAGGTCAGATCCATTACCTCTGACTCAGCAGCACTAGAACTAAAATCAAAATGGACAGATTTCAGCATCAGAGCTGGACTAAATCCCATAAAAGACTTTTTTTGAAATCCGTAGTGTGTTTTCTCATTGCTTTATGTGCTTGATGTAATTTTTTTTTTTTAATAAAAAAGGAAGCAGATTTATCAGAGTTTTCAAGATTTCTTAGAGTTTGTTTTAACTCTTAATTTGCAAGAGTTGAAGTAAAATAAACTATTTTCTGTTTTGCTGCAGATCTTGCATGCTAAATATTGGATGCTCAATTGTTTTCAACATAATATTGCAATTTTTTCTACACAAAGTTAATATGAAATTCACCCGCTGGAAACAGTAGTCCATGATTACAAAAAGTACAATACACTAGAGAAATGGAATAAAAAATGATATTTGAAAAGAGTTTCTCACATATGCATTAAAATTTTACCTCCAAAAGTTATCCCAAACTTCTAACACTGTGCAAATGAACTCTAAGAATATATCTAACTCTTTACGTATTTTTGTTGCTCCTATACACTGATCTTTGGATGTAAGAGTACGCAGATTTTCATCTCTAATCAAAATCTGAGCACAAATGCACTTCTTCAGGTTCTCTAAGTAATGGTTAACAGAATGTCCTTTTTCATCCTTTTTAACAGTGTTAACTCCTCAAGGAGGTGAAGTGTCTTGCACATCATAAAGGATGCAACAGCGTTTGGGGATGTCCTCTATGCCTTAGTGATCGCCCAGGGAAGAGGGGGGGGAAGGTAGTCTACTTGCAATACCTAAGGCCCCCCACTCAGCCTGCTTAGTATGTGCAGGGGGCAGAGGGGGATAAGCACACATCATGATCTTTTCTTCACACAGTGTATTTCCACTTCTTTATGTGAAGCTTAGAAGCACCAGGTGATAATTAATGGTGGTGTTGGATATGTTGTACTAGTATAGCAAAGACAAAAGAGGCATCTAAGGGGAAGTTTAAACAACATTTTCTGTGTGTAAAACAGAATGTATGTATAGCTGACCAGGATAAATCTGGTGGAAACATGAAAGGCTAGAAGCACTGGTTTTTTTGCCTTCATATTATTTTCTCTGACTTATTCAGTAAGGAATATGCTTCAGTGCATTCATTAGGGATGCTGGGTTCTGTCATTTTGTGGCATGAATCCTGCCACTCCCATCATCACCCTGAAGCTCAACCGTGTTTTTCCTTAAAGAAGGACTTATACTGAATTATTATAGTGTTGTTTCTAATAGAAATACTAAAAAGGAAAAAAATTATGTAATCCATATATCTCATGTAAATTAACACAGCTGATTGAACATCACCATTCCTGTCTCACAGAAAATTCCAAAGCCCTGAAAATATTGTGCTGCTTTCTCAATGCATAAAAGGAAGTCTAAGTTGCAAAAAGCAGGAAAAACGCTCTGCCAATTCTGGGGGTGGGGAAGATGTTCAGTGAAGTTTATGAAAATTAGAATCCAAAACCTCAACTTCAGTTCCTATCAACATTAGAAAACTGATGGTGGCTGACAGAATAGAAAGGACACAAGAATATGCCACACAAGCCTGCCAGCATTACATTAAAACAGCATTGAAACAGATATGTTTCTGTAAAACACTATTTCAAGAAAGCAGTATTTTTTCAACTAGAAATATTTTGGCTTAATGGAAAATTCTTAACCAATAGTAATAACACAGTATCTACACTATAATTAGCTGACTAATCAAAATAAATTTAATGAGAAGTGGTTTAGGAGAGAACTTTATATAGCACTGAGTTCTATTTACTGATAAGTTTTGACTTGTCTGGGTTGTAGGCCTGTGTGTGGAAACACTTTATTTTCAGGCGAGTGACTCTTCAGGATATATTCAGCTTTTTTTTAACTGAAATTATATCTTATCAAACTTATTTTGGAGATAAAGTCTCATTCTGAGCAGCCATCTGACATGCTCACAGAAGATACAGGACAACACTCTTGTATTGATACAAGCAGATCTTTCCTAAGGCAAATGGAATAGTGTTTAATTGAATTGTGCTTCAGTCATCACAAACCCTGAGATTTTAATTCAAAATCAAATTTTTATCTAGTTTTGATAAATCTCAATCATTTCATTCTGTTGTTTTTCCATGAATATTTTTATGAATAATAAAAGAATTGCTTGAGAAGGGACATATTGAAGAGCCCCAGCTTTCAGTTTCAGTTATGATTTTCAACTCCTAAGTTGGACTTTTTAAAGTAAAACAAGGCAAAGGAGGAGCAGAAGACTTAGGACATTCAAAATGGTCATTAAATATGGTTACAACAAATATCTTTTTTTCTACAGACATACAGTTCATGGGACACTGCTGCTGTTATATTGAGTGAGATTAAAGCAACCTAGTGGATGCAAAGTAAGCTGTTGGGGCAATGCCACAACACTAAAAAATCTGGGCAGTGAGATATAACTAGAAGTCACAGTAATATGCATTTCTGCAATTTAAAGGACATGTGCTGATGCATTCAAAATACAGGATCAACCAAGGAGCTGGAATCTGTAGAATTCTGTTTTCAGTATTCACAAGTTGCTCCTAGATTTGCAAAGAGTTTGCTTTGGGAAACAATAGTTTGAAGGTTTTAGCCAGGCAAAAGTCTCATTTTAATTAATTCTGCTTTCAACCCAGTGTTGCCTCATTGGCACCAGTTGAATTACAATTCATATGGTGGTGAAAGACATCAGCTAGTTCCTGCACAAATTCAATCGGTTAAAGGACTCACTCATTAATCACAAAAATAAATGTAATTATTCAGTTTTGGCATGCTTTTATAGAAGGACATCTGGTTTATAAAAGATAATAACCTGAAATTATTTTACTTGGTCATTTTGCAATCTACCCATTATTCCAGTAACTTTTCCTTGTTATTCAGTGAATATACAAATTAGTCATTATAGTGAGATAATAATGCAAGTTCAGACTACTATAAATTTGTGATTTACAATTTACAGTTCCCATTTTCAAAGATATTCTGTTCATTTTAGACAAGTATTATCTGTCTTAAAAAAAAAATAAAAGTGTTAATTGAATTTTGGGAAGATCTGACTATCTTTAATTAAAAACTAAAGTTGCCAAAAATTTAATCTAAGCAATATGTCTTTGGAATAGTAAGAGATTTGTCTTTATTTATTTGTCAGAGAATATTTGAAACATTCTCTGCTCCTTGTATTATAGTTTGAGTCAGCTTTTTCCCAAAAATGTAGGTTGAATAAATTAAGAAGTGGCAAGAAATTAAAACCTGACTTTAGAACATTTATAAAAATAAAGTATACAACAGGTACAAAAGATTACTAAGGAAGAAGTTGCTTCTTGGAAAACAATGAACAAATATTCAGGTAAGAGCCATAATTCATAAAATATCTTAAGAAAATTCACATGCTGTATGGATGAAATTGGCAACAACAAACTTGTCTTAAATAAGAAAACAAAGTTAGAGGGACAACCTGTAGTTTATTGAATCCATATCTTAATTTAGCTAGAAAGCCATGTCCATAGGATTATGAAGAATGCTGACAAGTTATCTTCCTTCCTTTACCCTAAGATGTTACTTTTTTTTCCAAAACGGTGTCAGTAAAGCATTGTGCTTTATGTACTGAGCCACAAACAAAAACAAGTATATACAAATTTAGCCTAACCTAGAATATAAAGCCTTCTGACGTGTAGAATGACAATCAGGTCACACTGACTTAATCAGAAGATTTAAAACCCCATTATTCTCTATCTTTCATTTCTGTTAAGGAAAACCCAAAACTTTTTTAAGCTATAGTCCATAAAGTAAATAAGGTATAAACATTGTACCATTTCGCTTCCATGACAAATATGACTGGGGAATTCTCAACTGCGTCAATAAAAGGAAAAAATTATGACACCAAAAAGGATCAGGAACATCATAAAAAAATACTTGCAACCATTGTCTAACTTGTAAAGAGCACTAAAAAAGCAATGTTACTTCAGTCACTGAAACAGAAAAAACCTAACTTTTCCAAATCTGAAAGAAAGGACATTTTTAATAGTTGCATTGAGATGCAATCCTATATATTCTTCATGTAACTTTTATTCCTAGCTATTAAAATAATAAAGAATGGATAACTACTGATCTTAAAATGGAAATTTATTGTTGCACATAAAAGCTGTTACTGTGGCTGTAAATGTGTTCTGATGTAACGCTACTTATCTGTGCAGCATTATATTGAAAAATTGATATGTCCATTCAAATTATTTAAAATAAGAGAATAAAAGGGCAACTAGAAAAATCTAAAACCATGAAAATCAGTAGAAAATCTAATCACATAAAATATTTAAAATTTTCCTAAGGATTTTTATCAGAAAATACCTCTTTAAAATCTTAGTGATGCAACGTTTCTGGTCCTGTTGAAGTGACAGGTTTTTTCTCTGGCAAACGTGAGTTAAGAGTTCTGTGCTTCTCTCTGGTATGATAATTATTGTTATCTAAAACATTGGAGGATAGGAAAAGCTGAAGTTTCATTGCACTAGGAACTGACAACTTCAGGACCTACAGGAAATAAAAGAAATTTCATTTTTAATTAGCAAGAAATGCTTTGTCCATTTTAACAGAAGTAATAGGAAATTTGGAATCTCAGCCTTTTTTGAGACATTGTAAACTTAATTCTTTCTTCATACACTCTCTTTAGGTTTAGTACATGTTACCCTCTTCCACTCACTTTTTATTTTTCTTATCTTTTTTGGTCCCTCAGAATTAAATTAATTTATTAACCAGTAAAGGTCAAGTAGAATTTTTTTGTATTTGAATAGAAAGGGGTTGGAAGGAAATTATCTCCTTGCATTAAGCTTGAACTGTAGAACTCTGACAGAGCTCCTTGCTTTCCAGAATGGCCTTGGCTTTTCATGAATCAATATTACTGATGAATGGCCTCCAGTAGCAGAAGTATATTTGTCTTCTGTGAAGGATTTTAATTTCCAGTAGAATGAAGAGATTGCTTTAAAATTTTATTGCATATTGGCTGGCTGCAGTTTTTCTTTTCCTTATGAGTGTGTAATTAATTTCCTTGAGCTTCTCTTCAAAGCATTTTAATGTAAAGTGCATTTAAAACATTCAAACATCAGCTGGACAGAATGGACCACAAACATAAGATCCAATTGCTCCAGGGGTTTAGCCACATTTGCTGTCAGAGAGAATAAGCTAAGTAATGAAATGAAAGAGCTACTTGACCATCATAATGTATGCAAAGCATCATATAACAGCTCTGTAGCATGCATTTGTAAGACGAAATACAAAACTTCTATCTCAGAATGGCTACAATGGATTATGTTTGAGATAGAAGAAATAATTTATGATCAGATGAGAAAAATCAAAGCTAAATCAGACAAGTATGTTAATGTACTTGTTAATATAAAGACAAATATATTTACTTTCAAGGTAAAATACATAGGTAGTTTAATGATTGAAGGAAGAAAATGAACATACAATCGAATTCAAAGATAGTTTGTATCAGTTATAGTCAAAAGTTAGTGAGACTCTGGAGACTATTTTCAGAATAACTGGGATAAATGATTAGGTGACTGCTCTATCTTGGACTTGGAAACCTCTCTCTGCGAAGTTTCCAGTAGAAGGTATTATTACAGGACACCATACTCTATCTCTGTCATCCACCTGGGAAGTCAGCAAATGGTGTAAGACTTCTTTGTCATAAAACCATAGAATAGTTAGGGTTGGAAAGAACCTTAAGGTCATCTAGTTCCAACCCCGTGCCGTGAGCAGGGGTGCCTCATACTAGACCATGTCACACAGGATTCTGTCCAACCTGGCCTTGAACGCTGCCAGGGATGGAGTATTTACCACTTTTTTGTGCAACCTGTTCCATTGCCTCACCACCCTCACAGTAAAGAATTTCTTCCGTATATTTAACCTGAACTTCCCCTGTTTAAGTTTAAATCCCTTACCCCTTGTCCTACTGCTACAGTCCTTGATGAAGAGTCTATACGCACTAAAGCTATTTTTAAGAATCCACCTTGAAGATGAAAAGTTTGAAAGACAGGAAAAATCACTGAAAACCAGTACTCTGTAGCACACAAATGATACAAAAGTCTCAAAGGCAGTACAATTGATGTTAACTTTGAAAATGTACTTTTGAAAATGAAGCTTTGGTAAAAACATACAGAAGTTTGGGGCAAATAGAGAAGAGACAGCTTATGAGAGGGAATATGGTGACTCTTCAAAAAAACATGGGAAAGCAATCGGATTTTTGTAGCTCTAAATGTTTTAAAGAACGAAACATTTGTAGAGGTTGTGAAATGTAAAATTCCTTTTGAAGAGTTTTTCTCAATCATTTTCTTTTGGAGGAAGGGAAGAGAGTGAGGTTTTCTCTCACAAACGTGCCTACTTTAAATAAACATTTCAGGAGCAGATATTCATGATCCATGATTTTTCTTGCTAGCTAAATTGCCAGCTGCTACATGAGATCTCCCACTTAAATTCTGTAGATGTTGGTGCTCTGGCTGCATAGCTATGCTAACTGGGTTTTTTTTTCAGAGCTCTGTGGTAGTAATTATTTTAAATACGTAAACGAATGAGCAATAATGCAAACATATCCTCATCTGAGGGGTTAGAAGTGAGTCCCATCATCTGCAATTGCAGTCATACATGTCACAGCATCATAATTGCTTCCATCTTGAAACACACAGGGACTTTCTATCTCTACTCATAGTGCTAAACTATTCCTGAACTGAAGTGCCTCACTAGTTGAAGGGCTTTTAATTCATGATCTAAATTTATCCCTGGCCTCTTCATATCCATTTGCTTTCATGACAGTGTTATCATTTAGCTTAAAATTCTTTCCTCTTTGCAGGGGCATGTCATTCAGAGAACATTAGTTTGTTTTTTCCTAGTAGTGGTCAATCTCTGATATTTTAAGATGTTTGTAGTTTATGGAAATCTCAAGTGCAGTTTTCATTCTTAATTCCATAATGTGCAAGGAACTGATGCTCATGCAACTGCTTGGTAAGTCAAATATCCAACTATGAAAGGAATTGAGCAAAATGGGCCAACATTACCATATGTAAACTGCAACCCAGATTACATGTTACAGTACAGGCAACTACAAGCCTGCAACCCAGTCCCAGTATAGAAGGACCCTGAGAAGACACCGTTTTCCACTTTGAACTACTTTAATTTCATCCGTTCCTTAAGATTTTCAAGTCCAGAGAGTGTCTTTTGGCAATCTGATTATTTCTGCATGATATTTGTAATGTCTACTCTGAATTTAGTCTGCTTTTATATAATATATTATAGGTCATTCCTTTTCACCAAGCTAGTATACATGAAACATAATACTTTATATTTTGCTGAATCGTTTCTTCTGGAAAGCCGTACTGTCTGGGCCAGTACAATTTGATCTTCTGTTAAGTTACTTTAACTATTAACTGCTTGCCTAAATTCCCATTTGAATTTGTCTGTCTCTCATTGATTTTTCTTCTACCTTTCTTCTTCAGATCAATGTCCAGCTTTTTCTGCCCCTTTGAGGTATTTACACTTCAATGTTATTTTTCAGTCTTCTTTTTGATAAACTAAACAGGTTGATCTCTTAAAGTCTCATGCTTTAAGATTTCCCTAACTCTCAGTGGTTTAGCGGCTTTGTTCAGTACCTTTACAAATGTCTTAATGTCCTTTTAAACCTTGGACAAGGAATTTGATGCAATGTGCAAGCACTGGTCTCATCAAAATCATATAAAATAGTAAGTGAACATTATGCTTCTACTCTCAATATTTCCACACTATTGGATAACACAGTAGTGCAGTGAGAACTTTACCACAATAGTGCAGAGTTGTTCAACATGAATTATGAATCCTTCTTCAGATTCAGCTGCTTTCTCCAACTCTGCCTGCACTCCCAATTCATCTATCTAACATCCTTCTTTTGTCTCTTTTAAACTATTCTACTTAAATGGACAGAACTTAGGAAATGGGTTATTTTATTGCCTTCATCAATATTTATACATTTATTTATTTATTTATTTATGTTCAACTCTTAATTTTAAACCATTGATGATTTTGTTTTTCCTTTCCAGATGGTAGATGGCAGTGCTGACCATTCTTACTATGACTCCCTACAGTAGCGTTTTGTCTAGAATTTAGGATGTGGGTGCAGTTCTAGAGAAGCTGCACCTTGGCTGTGGTGGGCTGCTTCTTAACATTTTTATCCCAGTATAAATGTCTTCAGCTTGACCTAACAGTTTCTGACTCAAATATGACTTTTGGTAGGTCATGCGCTGTGGCAGACATGTTTTTCTATCTCAGTCCATGAAATTTCAATGACAGTCTTCAAGGCATGGCGTAAAGCTAACCTCTCCTCAGATTTTAAGTGAACACTTATTGAACAGACAGAACAGACCAAAGACAAGAGTAATTATAGACCTGGTGATTCCAATTCCAATTTAGAAATTTATGAACAAACTATAAATATGCAAATCAACTCACACATCATAGAATAGAACACTAGATAACAAATTAAGCAGAAGGATTTCAGTTCTCTGATTTCAGTTGAGATTATAATTTAAAAACTGAATTGAGTTTTAATTAAAATATGAGTTAACCACAACATTCTAGAGGTTTCTATGTTCATATTCTGTGCATGTCCAACTCTGTAATACTCAATATGATATAATTACTAATTTAAGATATTAAATCCAAAGTTCACGCTTCAAGACAGATTTTTTTTTTTTAGCAGACCTTCTAAATGGAATTTACCATAAAACTGTAACTTTTCATGTCCTGAGTAACACAGTGTTTGGAGGAAAAAAATTACCTTCCTAGTCTGCACTTAACATGGCATCTGCTTACACACATACCTGTATGGAATTTTCCCATTTTTGGAACTCCATCCATTTTTAACAAGCAAAGTCCAGTATAGGTTTTTTACATGTTAAAAAACTCCTAAGTATTTTAAGGTTTTCCCTGGGCTTACTTCTAAACAAAAGCATTTTTAAGCACTTATAAAAAAGTGAATTGGCAATAACAAGAGACAACAAAGCAGGTAAGAATTCAGAAGAAATGGGAAAAGCTCTTGCTCTTTTTTGAGACTCCAAAAGCCATGAATGGTTTTATTTGCATTGTGTATCACAATGTTACTCAGAAATTTATATGTATATATATATTTACTGACTGTATTGTTTTTTCAATGCATTGGCCAGCACTCAAGTAAGGGTTCCACAATAATAGAGGCTTTTTCATTGGGTCCACATGGCTGATTGCAGTGCCAATACTCTTCTCACTTAGCATGTGTGGAGCACACTTTAGCATGTCAGTGAGAGTTCTGTATGCATATGGAGAGGAGGCTATATGAGATTACATTTGCCATGTGGTCCTGAGATGAAAATTTTGCCCTAAAATAATTCCTTCAGTAAGTTGGGTTTTTAACACTGTAGCAGGTACTTTTTTTTTAACAGAAAAATAACCTCTAAGACACACTTAAAGAATACCATTTGCCAAGAGGCTGTTTAATATGTAGTGTTACGTTTAAATATCATTATAAAACATCAGCTGAACAAAAATTGGTGTAGTAGTACTATTCCATGACAGATGATAAAGAATAAACTAGGTTGGAAAAGACCTTTAAAATCATCAGGTCCAACCTTTACCTGAGGACTGCCAAGATCACCAATAAACCATGTCACTAATGGCCTCATCTACACATTTTTGAACACTTGCAGGGATGGTGATTCCACTATGTCCTTACTATTTTCTTTCTCATCTGGACTTCTGTTACACCATACCCAGTTAAAAAAACCTAATCTTAGCATAAACTCCAAACTATGACATGCCACATGCATAGCTTTTGTGTAGATGACATAGTTTAACTATGTGACGATGAAATGACTACTGTTGACTGAAAGTGTTATTAATCTACAAAATCCTAAAGAAGAAGTAACAGCAACCTATAACTAAGCAGCTTAAGAAAATAAAATTTACATATAAAATGACAGATAGGAAAAGCATTTATTTGCTACTGCTATTCTTGAAGCATAAGCTAACTGGAAAGGCAATCTTGGCTTTCCTATTTTCTTGTTCATACATGAACTAAATGATTGACTATGTAAAATTAAAGTATCCATAACAAAATCTCTAAGAAAATGTTTTTTTCCATTTGTTTGTTTGTTTGCTTTTCCTTGCTGTTAGCTTGGTAGCCACAAAGGAAACAGACAGTGCAAGATCGCGCAGCATGCCAATGTCGCCATCTGATTTCCTGGATAAGCTAATGGGAAGGATGTCAGGCTACGATGCAAGAATCAGACCAAATTTCAAAGGTAATTTCAAGCCTAAACTTTTAGTTTTTCAATATTTCAATATTTCTTCTCACACAAATGCAGTTCCTGGAATAACTTTGAAAACTAAGAAGTACACTCACTGAAAAAAAAAAAAAAAAAAAAAAGAAGCCTTCTTTTGCATTTCTTTGTTATGACCGTTCATTTCAGTAGTAATATTCTATATTCCCGTCACTTTTACAGCTGCCCACATACCG
>JANHGB010008814.1:0-10962 GCA_026283785.1 Coracopsis vasa
AGCAGGTTGCTCCAAGCCCCTGTGTCCAACCTGGCCTTCAACACTGCCAGGGATGGGGCAGCCACAGCTTCTCTGGGGAACCTGTGCCAGTGCCTTAGCATCCTCCCAGGGAAGAGCTTCTGCCTTATATCTAACCTGAACTTCCCCTGAAGTTTAAAGCCACCACCCTGTGTCCTGTCACTACAGTATAATATATCCTCTGAACAGAGAATAGTGCTGCTGACAAAGAAAACTTGTAGAAGCCCATCATATAATTTACTGTGAAAGCTTCTGACTACTTCAACACTTTTAAGGGTGGATTTGCACAGCAGGACCCTCTTTTCCAATTTTGCACATTATTCTTTGCAGTCCATTTTTGTTAAAGAACAATGGAACTACAAGAATCAAATTAGACCTTCACCACGGTCCCTTCTGTCCTTGAATATTCTGACATTTGAGAAACACAGTTACAATGGGAAGGTTATGACTGATCTGATTAATCTAAATCTCTATAAAACACCCAGAAACTAACTCTGTAGACAAAAGTGGAGGAAGAGCTGTTATTTCTTTTCCTCACTCTCACAACTGGTTTGTTTTGAGCTTTGTATTCTCCAAGCAATCCTTAGTTTGACTCCTCAAGCAAAAGGACCAGCAGGTTGCTAGAAATTCCTCTGAGCTGTGAACTTTGTTCCTTAGTCTCTTTTAAATGAAAAGCAATTCCTGTGAAACCTGGCAGCAAAATAACACTGAAGATGTGGGAAACAGAACACAATTCCAGCAGATGGAGCTCAAAAGCAAACAGTCATGGAACAAGCTGCACAGATGCCTGCAACATGAGCCATTGCTCAAACGGTGTAGTTGCCAGAAAAGCCTCCACATGAAACCCACCACCATGCAAACATACAGAAAAGATTCATTTTAAAAGCTTCCCTGATTTATTACAATAATCACTGCAAGTAGGGAGATCCTGCATCATTTTAATCATAGAATAATCATAGTTATTTCAGAGGACACTAGGGGCTCAAACCCAAGCATCCATGGCTATTTTCCTGAGTTCTCATCCATGATGAGGCAGGTCTTTTAGACGACTGCTGTTATCATGCCTTTTATGTCTCGGGTAACCAGCCATGCACACAGGCATGGTGCAGGCAGAATCCAGGGAATGTTGCTATTCACTCACAAAGCCATTCACAGCACTCACATTGAACAGAGAGAACTGAAGAAGTTTTGAATCTCCACTGAGTGGATTACCGGTAGGTTTAAAAGCACAGCCTAGCACTCCCTAGTACATGTGTTAGTGATGAACAAATTTCTGTATGCAAAGTTTTACTCTACTGCATCATATACATGTTGTACACTCTTTTTTCCCCCTATACAAACACTAAGGTATTCCCAAACATTAACTGTACAAAACTCCTTACACAAAGGCACTAACAGACTTACTTTGAACCCTTCAGTGGTATCTCAGGGCCTGAATCAAGATTTGATCTTTATTGTGCTAAATAATCACTAAGTGTCTGACTAAAACTACCTGAAGGGGGGAAAAAGAACCCAACTTCCTCAAGGCAAAATTCATCTCTAGTTTTCTTGTCTGGCTTTGCTATCATACAGTTTGTCCATTCTCCTGCTTCCTGACTGAGCCAGATAAAGTCTTTCTAATATATATTCTAACTAGTTAACAAAGTGGTTTTATATACAAAATTACATAGAAACTGTGTAAAGCTATACAATAAGTGTAGCTAACTTCAGCACTGACAGTACAAGAGTTGACAGTTTGGTTACTGACCAAAGCTAACCTTTGCCAATTTAACAGCAAAGTTTATTCCCCACTTCTGCACTTCCCAACCCACCTCAGCTTAGTATGTTTAGGGAAGAGCCCCTAAAAAAGCTCCACAACTACTGACAGCTTTTGCTTCTGTGTAATTTTGTAAAAGAACAATAAAGTTGATCAATTTGAGTCTTTCTCAAAGTACTGATTGATAGTTATAAGAAGTAGGACAAGTCCTGCAGATGCTGGATATGCCACATTTGGAAATCAGGCCACTGATAAATACTGGAAAGAAAACACGGTTAAAAATCATTGTACCTAATATGTTGGGAAAGAAGGATGTCAGAATTCCCAGAGTAGAAAGAAAGAAAATTAGCAAGAGCAAAGCATTTTGTTCCAGAGACATTTTCCTTATCAGGAATTTGCTTAGTCTCAGACTAAACTTTTGTGTTTATAAGAAAGCTACACAGCTCCAGCTCTTTAAAACCAATTGTTTCAAACTGGTACACAAGTGTGCCCAGCCTTACTTCTTCAATACAACTTGGGGCCTTGCTGCATGACCTCGGGCAGCTTCAGCTGTGGTGTTTTAAGAAGCTGCCAGTAAAGCAGTTCAGGTTTAAATGCCAGTTTGGGAGCTGCAGTAGCTAAACAGTTGGCCAGGGCTGCACCAAGGGCCGGTGCTGCCAGGCAAGCACTGACAGATCCACCTCCTGGCCTGAGGGAGCTCAGCTTTGATGTGTGTAAGCAGAGTTTGTACACGGGTGCCAGGCTGAGCAGCCACCTTTTCCCCTCCTCCTCTGCCTCTTCTTTTCCATTCCCTTATTTGTGCTTGTAGTGCTGTTTGGAATATTGCAGGATATTTATTTTAATGTGCATTACTTCCCTTATTCTGTAACCGCACAGCTCTATAAACACCTGAAATGACAGGGGGCAATAGGAGAAGTGGAACATAAATGCAGGTACAAGCAGTAGGGATGTGGCATCTTCTGAAAGAAATGCTCACCAGCGATCTTCAAATTACCACAGATTGAGTCAGAACTCTTAAATTCATTCTTCCCACTTTAAATGACAGTACAAAAATGCCCAGGCAGATTTTGCACCAGTTTCACCAACTTCATTTGAATTCACACTTTGGGTTAAACAAGCTCAACTTCCCATATGGACAAACCTATAAACCATGGTTTGACTTTCACAGAGAACATTTTTCATGCGCCCATTAACTTGAAGGAGAACTGTGAGTCCTTATATACCTTATTATGAAACTGTTTTTGTTAGATGACTAACTTTATGCATATATATTTGAAATTATTTAAGAGGGCAGAGAGGTTATTATTCAAAGCCTTCGAAATGGAATTTCTTGCACATGTTCCTGATATTGGCTTCCATGCTCTGTTTTGAATTTACTTAAAAAACACACTACCACACCCAAAAATTAGTTTCAAGTTATTTCCTTGCCCCCCTCAGCTCACTGTGTTATCATTCTTATGTGCAGAAATTGCTTCTGCGCTTTCCACTGGACAGGAAATGCCAGACTGGCAACAAGAGAGAGGCTTGGGTTTAACTTAATGTTAATTGCTATTGCTTCCATGTGTCAATGGGTTGAGTGTGGCAACTCAGTTACCAAAATGCTCTCACACTTAGTATCTATGATATGGCTTTGCTACTAGCAAAGCCAGTTATACATTCTAAAGGTAACAATGACAGAGTAACAAAGGCAACAAAGAACTGAGGTTAGGGTAGGAAAGATCTGACAAAGTTCTTCCTTTTCTGTTAGAAACAGCTCAGTTGCCAAATCTGTTGCAAATTAGGAACACCAACAACTCAGTTGAAGACTAGTGCCACTGATATTCTGTAGCCTTTCTAGTGGTATTTAGTTCCAAGTGTTTTGACACATCCACCATCCCATCTAAGAAGGGAAAGCTGATGTGATCCCTTTGGGAACACACTTCCCTTCACAGCACAGAAGCCAGGCCCATCACTCTATGAAGCACACTTCTAACCTTAGCCTTTCCCTGCCTTTTGAGAAGGGTCTAATTTCTATGGTGGCACTGGAGATTTAAGGGTATTAAGAAGAAATAAAACTCCTTGTCTTGTACAACTGTATAGAAATGGGAACAAGCAAGCCTTAGCACTTAGCACACAAAAATCAAACCAGGTTCCTTGGTGTTTCTGGGGTTCAACTGATACCACATCAGACAATGGCACAATAAGCAACAAATTTGAGTTCAAATTCCACCTATAGTTTCACATAAGGAGGTACCCACAGTCTCACACGTTATTTTCCATCACTGCTGATCATGTGAAGCACAGGGAGATTTACAGCACGGAAATACTGAACTTATTTCCCCCTTTTCAGGTCTTGGCTTAAAAAACAAAACCAAAAAGCCCCACATCAGAAAAAAAACCAACCCTATGTCTTGGCCTAAATCCTCCCTCTGGTTTGGATCTTCAGAATAATACTGATTTCATGGACTTCCACACTCCAATTTAAATGACTCTGTGATTCCATGACTTTAAAAAAAAAAAAAAAAAGAGTTGTTTTATAAGTATAGGTTGAAAACAAACAGAAACTCAACATGCAGCCAAGTAAAAATGATCACTTTGGCCTACACAACCAAAAATGATTATTTAGACAGATAGAGCTCCAAAAACATATGACAGGCTCTTGAAATTCAGGAGAAGAGCCAGAATAAGAACAGAGCTCTCAAAACCTGAGACATTTAATGGCTTTCTATTTCTTTTGTTGTCATCCATCAGTATTTGCATATTCTAAAGCCTCTCGCCTACGAAAACTGATATATTTAAATGTATTTTGATTCACTTTAACTATATTTAAGCACTGCTGTATTTTGAGCTAAACCTGGAGTACTATGATTCATCACATCACTAAAACCCTCTGATTCTTTCAGTTCATTTGCCGAATATATGTTTGCCATGCCTAACATCACAAGCCTCATTCTAACCTTTATTTTAGCTATTATTTGATACTTGATGCTCTGAGATGCTTTCCTTAACTCTGAAATCTTAATCTAAGCCAGCTGTTCCACAAGATCTCAACATGTGTGGGATTTTCCCAGTAAATGAAAACGATAACTAGGATTTATTTATTTATTTTTAAAGAGATACAATGCCTTTTGGGAGGTGGCCCCTTTTAAATAAAGGCAAAGAAACTGCCAAAGTTGGTTCACCCATGTGATGTGAAAATGATCCTGTGCAACATGGCTGTGTTCATCAACGCCTTGACCATGTTACGGTTTGAATTACAAAGTTGTGTTGGCTTTTTAAGTTTTCCATTTTTACTGAGCTGTGCAGTTTGTTTGATCCTAATAATTAACATGAATATTAATGTATTTGCCCTCTCAGCATCACAGTCCGAGTCTGTTCTTTAAGGTAGTAACATGCTGCTGACGCTGAAGTTCATGTCCAGTTAATCCTCCTCTGAGCGCAGTGGTAGCCCCACTGCCATTCACAGGCTACTTCCACAGTGGCTAAGGTGCACATGAATTGCCCTTTGTGGTAACCTCCTGTTTTGCATCCTTTTGTCCAAGACAGTGTCTCAGAAGCAGAAAACGAGTCCAAACTGATGCACCTAACTTACAGTTTGACTTCCACCAACTGCTTGTTACGTTTCATGGCCACCTTTGATGTGGCAGCTGCAGGAGAGGATGGGGGACAGGCCTCTAACATCCCCTCCACGAGGTCCCATGTCCTGTCTCAATGCACTGGGGATTGGCTGAGCAATAAAATTGCTCAATAAAATATTTCAGCACCAAACATTTTAAAATATTTATAGTATACATAGTATTTAATGTAATATATTATGAGCATTAACCATATATATGCAACTATAAAGAAGTTCTACATCCTGCTATTAGAAGCACTTGGTTCCCTTATATCCAATAATCTAAACCAACACATTTAATTCAAATTCGTTTTCTTCTGAATAGCTTATATTGGTGTTCATGGACATCTACACTCCAATTTAAACGACCCTGTGATTCCATGAGTTGAAAAAGAGTTGTTTTATAAGTATAGGTTGAAAACAAACAGAAACTCAACATGTAGCCAAGTAAAAATGACCACTTTGGCCTATACAACCAAAAACGATTATTCAGAATGAATATATATACATATACACATATGTATCTACAGAATGCTATGGGTATATTATTAAAACACAGAAAACTTTAGCATTGAAACACATAGGTTTTCAATACTATTTTGTTCACAAGACAATGAGAAAGAGGCTTTGGAAAAGAGAAAAGCAGTGTCATATCAAGTAAAGGGTTAAAAATCTATGCAGGGTTTTGGAGTAACAGAATGTTTTCCTGCAAACTCCTTCTATGGCGTGATCCAGGGGAAGGTCCAACTGAAGTGCTGGATGTTCACACAGGATTTCCTATGACTAATGCTGTCAGCATTCAAAACTTTTAATTGAAAATGTGGGTGTTCTACACAGATAGGAAATTTACCATTTCATATTTCTTATTTGAAAATGAATGGAAATTACTCTGATTTTCAGATTCATTTGCTGTACGTGGAATGATGGCATAAAATAAGGAAGTCACTAAGTGGCATATGCTGGGATTGCCTGCCAAGCTTTTACACAAGTCTTTTCTATCTGGATGGGATTCACAGGAAGCTTGTACAGGAAGGCACTTTCCTTCCTTATTTTTGAAAGGCTTTGTTGGATGGAAATTATGCCAGTGAGTAAAAGAGGGGAAGGGGGAACAAACTACCATCCTCATGGATTTGGTGCCAAGCCATGCAAAACTGAAAGTCACATCTAGAGAGCATTAATGCAACCTGTTGTAAAATAAACTAACACAAAGCAAGCCTACAGAGCACAGACGATGTTCAATAGCTTTAAAAGAGTCAGAAAGAAGGTAATATAGATACCAAACCAAAACAGTACAGAAAGCACAAATCTGAGCCAGAATCTGCTACAATTATGCTAAATTTGCCAGTATTTCCAGCAAGGATACCATGGCCATGTACACTCTTTAGCAGGTTTGCTCTGAATTCCACTGCAAGCTCTGGCTGTGTCAGATACTTTTTAAATAGTGACTGACATTTTATGGAATTAAACATGAAGTTACTAATAGCACTTGGGCTGTCACAACAGTATCCCTTCTTTCACTTCTTAATGTCACGTTGATCCCATTTTCATGGTACTATTGTAACTGCTAGTTGAATCTAAGCTTTCCTGATACCTTGTGACATGAGGGAAAAATAACGTTGATTCTTGAGTTCATCTCTTTACTTTTTGTAGCTAATTCATGGTGCAAGTGCTTGCTAAAAATCCCTATTCCTTCCTTAATCTGGGTCTTCTAAAATCCTTGTCAGGCACGTTACTGTTCTGTGTACTGTGATGCTATACATATTGAGCCAAAGAATTTGCTTCACTGGGAAGTGTAACAGCAGAAAATCTACCTACAGGTAGACTACAACAGGTCTAGATGCCTCTTCAACATCTACCACATCACCTGGCAGGAGTCCTACAAGTCTCAGAGAACACAGTTTAACCCCAAGCATCCTGTAAATCCAGAACTGCTATTTAGGCAATGGGAGGGGGAAAACCAACCCAAAATAAAGCTTAAAAGCTTTCTCAAATAGGGAATGCTTCTACTGCACAGTAAAGGAGACTGAAGTTGTAAACAAGTGGATCAATGATAGAGGAATAATGGTGGAAGAGAAGACTCAGAAAGGTAGAAGGGGGTAATCAAAGGATAGAGAGGAAAGTATACAGAGGACAATGGAAGACATCAAACATTAGAGTGACTGAAGAGATTTTGTAAAGACTGTTGGTGCAATTCTCTCCAGCTGGACATCAGAACAAACATTTAGAGTATGAAAGCTATTATTATGAGGCAGGTATAATGAGTCAAGCTTGTGCTTTGTCCACAACATAGCTACAGCACAGATACCAACCAGATGTGCTCATGTGCTGTGAGAAAAAACATTACTAGAGGAAAGAAAATCCATGCTGGTGTGTTTTCATTGCTCCTGTGACCAAAACAGGTTTGGGGTTTTTGAAAAAGCCTCTTTATGCAGCAAACATTTGCCTGCTCACAGTGTACAATACAGGAGTAAGGAATAAAAGAATTAGTTGTAGGAATGGGAATAGAGAAGTCTGAAATGAAAACTCCAGTTCAGATGAGACTGCACATGATTTGCAAAGTGATGGAAACTGAGGGGGCAGCTAGGTCATGCCTTTCCCCTGCTGCATGAATCACTTTTTGAATGGAAATTTGAGTAGGAAGACATAATGGCTTGGGAACAAAGAGAGCTGCTGGAATATCACAGGTGCAGCTGAGCAGAGAAGGATGTTTTGGGATATGCCAAGGAAAGCAAACACCATGAATCTGGAGGAGTTGTCAGGACTTTGTGATTTAGGGAGCTATCCAAATCAACAAGGCTATTTCTCACAGAGTCAGACAGACATGGGTAGAGCTGAGGTCCTGATTCAATGCCCCAATTCATCAGTTCCTTAATGCTAGAGTAGAATTCAGACAAAGACAGGAGCTGCCAATGTCCTACTGATGTTTCTGGGAGTCAAACTTACACTCTACTGAGGCACCTCTCTGTAGTTAGATATATAATTATATACATTGCTGAATTAGAACTAATGTGAGGTGCAGGAATCCAGATCCTGACATGCAAGAAGACACAGATATTCTGGGAAAACCAAAAGAGTCAGTCAAAGCCAGAGGATTCAAACAGAAAACAGGGAAAGCTGTTGGAATCAGAAAGAGGAGATAACATGAAAAGATCAAGTCTATAAGCCTCAGAAACCCCTCTAGCAATGAGAAATACTGCAAAACTGAACAAAACGTACTCACCAAACGATAGAATTATGAACACTAATAAGAAAGAAATAATTATTCCAGGACAGTTAAACTTCATTTTGATGTACAACAAACATGGATTGAACGCAACTAAAAATCCAAGATGATTTTAACTAGTTGATCAGGATGGAGTACAACTGGATGCTAATAATGGTTATCAGGAAAGAAAGAAGATGCACTGGTGATATATAACTGAATAGTAAGATAAGTAGAATTTAAATCAAAGTTACATTTTAGTCATTTAACATGAAATAACCAAAATCAACTTGCTTCTCCTCTAAACACAACATTCTAGACAAAGAAAGAGTAGTGAAGCTAAGATAAACCAGCACTGACAGGGAGTCTTTCTTAACCCTGAGTTGCCTTGCTTTTCCACACTGTAGGGACCAATGCTATTGAAAACCTGAGAGGCAAAGAATTAACATAGGAATTACAGTCACTCAAGGGCACAAAGAAGCTTGCATAGATCTTATTTAAATGCTGCTAATTATTATCAGTAAAACTACAGCAGTAACAAAACTATATAGGACTCAGAGTGCAACAGCCACCTCCCCAGGCTCAAAGAGAAGGGAATGCAGAAAACAGCTTCAAGGTAAATGGAGAAACAAGAAACAAAGGTAGGCTATTAAGGGGCGGGGGGAACTTATGGAGCCCTGAATTGACAGCTGTGGAGAAGGCAGCAGATGCAGGAAATCTTCTCTGATGTGTTACATGAAGTCTATCAGGAAGACTCAGCCAGGCCCAACTGTTTCAATTGCCCTTTAATAGGTTTAAAGAAGGAATTAACTGAGCCCTTATTCACTACTCTCTGCTCTCCCTCTTGCAGGACTATGCTGTCTTTTTGCTGCTGCTGCTGCTGCTGGTGGTGGTGGTGGTGGTGGTGGTGGTGGTGGTGGTGGTACTAGAAGCTTCCCATTGCTAAGGCAGAACTCATGCTGCATTTTTTACAGAGTAATTATAACACAATTTTTCTTACCAGAATAAAGAAACATCGAGATTGTTTTCCACACTGAGCTGAAGCAAGTTTTACCTTTCTTCAAGTTCAGGAAAAAAAAACCAGCTGTAGAACTAAATAAATGGATTTACTCTGACATAATAAATACAATTTATATATGTTTTACTGTAAATGGGTTCCTCAGAGAGGGCAAAATTTCAAAGTATGTGTGTGGAGACTTCATTAGCAAGACATTGTTTGGGCAAATGTCTGTACTATGTCTGATGCTTGACATCTAACTGTAATAACTTCATAAATAATACCAATTAAAACTGCTTTATGAGGTGGCAAAACATGATTTCCTTTCAAAGTCACATTAGTCTCTAGTCATATCTACAGCATTTTACAATCAAGAAGAACAAAATCCTCCTTATGTACCTGTGTACATTCAGAATAGCTTTTCACAAATTACATCTACAGGGCAAACCTGGCCAAAAGGCTTCTGTGAGACATGCAGAGGCAGCACCACATTCACCTTCTGGGAGCAATGCTGCCTGTAATGTTAGTACAGGGGGTGTAAGGAGGATCTTGGTCTTCAACAGTTAAAGAACTTCAATACAGTATTTCCTTCTGTAAGATGCACTGACAAAGTGCATGTTCCTGACTCAAAACCACAAGAGCTGGTTTGGAAAAGAAATCTGCCCATTTTGGAGAAAACCTTTGGCCCTCTCCAAAACTCCATTTGGTTTTGCTGCTCCTTGAAGCTGCCTCAACATTTAGTAACTTAATACTTCTACAATCACTTACTTTTGTGCTAATGATATAAAGGTTAGCATTTTGCCATAACTGCTTTCTGTTAGCATTGGTCTGAAAGGACACATTCAAACCTATAAAATTTTAAGATAAAAATCATGATACTAATAAAACTTTAAGCCAATGAATTGGAAAATGGTATCTCATTAATAAAATCAGTATTAGTGACCAGGTTTAGTCAATAGATTAAATAGGGAAATTAGCTGTCAAATTTAAATTAAGCTTGTGACAGTAAAACTTCTGCAGAATAAATATATGTAGAAACAAATAACTAATAATACTCAGCACTTAGACACAAAAGAAAATGTACTATTTCTTTTTCTTGCTTTGCATTACAAAAATTGCAGTAGCTAAATATATATTTCATCATATCACCATTGACATTTGTTCTGTTTGTTTCAAACCAACTTCTGTTTTCTTTATTATGTTCTGAACCATGATCATTGCCTTGCTTTAGGTCTGTGAAGCTAAACTAGAAAGCTTTTTTTCCTTCCATCTCTACTATGTAGCTTCTCAGAAAACTCCCTGGCAAGTAATTGTATTAAGAACTGTGGAAAAATACTTAAATCTCATGATTCAAAAACCTGAATTGCAAAAATATGGTTTCTGAAATATACAAA
>JANHGB010008816.1:0-39888 GCA_026283785.1 Coracopsis vasa
AGTAGTGTCATCCTGTATTTTGGCAGCCAGAAGATGGATATGAAAGAGGTAAATAAATGTATCAGTGCATACATTTGGGGCGGGGGGAGGGAGTGTGTGTAACTACAGCACTCAGTCTTGCCCTAAACTTAAGTTTTGGCTGTTTTGGATGGCCTTAGGGATAGAAGGATGGGGTCTTCAATGTGGAACAGGTGCCTGCGCCAGCATACTTGGTATGGGATTCACAGTGAAATATCAGACTGCAGTACATGTGATCATATCTTCACAGCTACACAAGCAAATGTTATTGTTCACAGATTGCTGCTGACCATAGGTGTGCACACAAAGAGGCAGCAGCCCCCAATCTCCCCCAATTTTAAAATCTCGAATGTGTGATACCCATTGGCCACAAAAAAAAAAAAAAAAAAAAAGTAGGAAACCACCCCAAAAAAAGAGAAGATGGGGGAGAGACAGAAACACAGATAAGTAGATCTGCTGGGATATCCTGGGGCTTGTACTAAGAAAAGAGATAGGTATTTCACATCTGAGGTGTGTTGTAGCTTATGATTGAAAGTTTTGTATTTCTTCCTCAAATTACAGAATAAGCACTATTGATAGAAACAAAATTTTGACAGCAGTTTCTTGGTTTATCAGTGATATCTTGGTTTAAACAAGGTAGCAAGGTGTGCCTGCTAATTTTGAAATTTGGAGTTTCAATAAGTCAGTATATGGGAGTGATGCTGTATACATACTCATATCTTAGTGATCATCCATTGCAAAAGCAGGGTGATAAATGATACTATTCTTCTGAAGACGTCAGTTTTTCTCTTTAAAATTAATGTGAAATACATGAAAGGTACCAGCCCTTAATATTGAGTTGTCTAACCCCAAGTGATAGGCTTGTGTGTGCTGTGTGTGCTTGTCCCAGAGTGTGTACTGGGACCTAGCAGCTCTGGAGGGGTAACTTTAAGAAGAGTTAATGATTAATTTCCCACATCTTCGGTGTTTTTGTTTGAACTTTGAGGGTAGAGGTTTGCCAAAAGTGCTAACTGTGATGGAAGCTTGCTAATTCAGCTACTGGTTTGTCAGAAGTTACAATTGAAAGTATCTGACCTTTTTTTGAAGATGCATTTAACTGCTGTAATGCTGAGTATAACTGTAGCTGCTAAGACTTCTGGCAGCCTGTGACAAGTGTCAGGAGCAATTAGCAGTCATTGTCATCCAGAAAATTTGTCATTGTTCTGCTAGTGCTACTCTGAGATTTGTACTTCTTGATTTCACTTTAAGGAAGAATCAGTCTGAATGTGAAGTTATTGGACAGAGACTTGAGATACAATTAACCTTTGTGTGCTGCCACTGGAGAAGCTGGAGTCTGCCTGTACCTCTGGTCTGCATTTGTTAAATTGAGATAATGCTTTTCCCTTCAGTTGTCCATCTTCTTTCTTCAGATAGTTCTTGTCTCAGTGACACTCCTTTCCTGTGTATTTGGATAGTCTTCAGGCTTTGCTCCTAAGAATCCATGATCTTGGTGGTGGTTTCAGGGTGCAGTGCTGGAAGGCAAAGCAATAATAATAAATCCAAATAACCAGTGGTGTTGTTTTCTGCAGCTGGATCTGACTTGACTCTGTATCAAAATTGGAACTGGGTTTGAAGTTCTTCTGTAAGAACTGCTGCCTCCTGGATAGTGAAGCCTCATCCTTTGTTTAAGAATCAGATGGAATACAGATCATTTTAGCAAAGGAGGGTATAAATATATAGGATACATGCGACAAGGAATTCCTCTTTTACAGAGTAGTTTTACAGCAAGTTCAACACTTTGTGCTCATTAGAAATGTTCATGTTTGCTGCTTTTAAACTCAGACATTTCATGTTAACTCAGGTAACACATCTTCTAGAAGGCACAACTTTGTCATTTACCAGAATGTATTGCTGAGAATACTGTCAAATCTGGCCACTTGCTTTTTCTGTCTGAAGTTGGCCATGCAGCTAGTTTAGTGATGTATGCAATTGCTGTTTTAATGAAGAGGCACAGATCCCATTGTGTGGATTTGATGTGTGTGCTCTCTGCATTTTGTGAAGTGATTTGTGACTTCATACAGAATTGAAACACTTAGTGATGAACATTTCTTGATGTGTTGAAATTTCATGCTTTACTGTTTGATGACAGGGAATATTGTTCACTTCATGAACAGGAAGCGTGTTTTATAAAACTGTATTTGCATAAAAATTCTATGAGAAGATCAAGAAACTATGGAATCATTTAGGTTGGAAAAGACCTTAAAGATCATCGAGACCAGCACTATCAAGTCCACCACTAAACCTAGGTTTAGGCACGTCCCTAAGTGCCACATCTACACATCTTTTAAATGCCTCCAGGGATGGTGACTCCATGACTTCCCTGGGCAGCCTGTTCCACTGCCTGACAACCCTTTCAATGAAGAATTTTTTCCTACTATCCAATCTAAACCTCGCCTGGTGCAACTTGAAGCAATTTTCTGTTGTCCTGTCTCTTGTTACATGGGAAGAGACCAACACCCACCTCACTACAACTTTCACGTAGTTGTAGAGAGCAATAAGGACCCTCTTCTCCGAGCCTCCTTTTCTCCAGGCTGAACAACCCCAGTTCCCCCAGCGACTCCTCATAAGATTTGTCCTACAGACCTTTTGCCAGCTTCGTTGCCCTTCTCTGGACCCACTGCAGCACCCCAATGTCTGTCTTGCAGTGAGGGGTCCAAAACTGAACACAGTATTCGAGGTACAGCCTCACCAGTGCTGAAGATGGAGGGATGATTGCTTCTCTAGCCCTGCTATTGCTGATAGAAGCCAGGATGCTGTTGGCCTTTTTGGCCACCTAGGCACACTGTTCATCTGGCCATCAATTGACACTCCCAGGTCCTTTTCTGCTGAGCAGCTTTCCATCTACTCTTCCTCAAGTCTGTAGTATTGCATGGGGTTGTTATGGCTCAAATGCAGGACCTGTCACTTTGTCTTGTTGAACCTCATACTGCTGGCCACAGCCCTTCAATCCAACTTGTCCAGATCCTTCTGCAGAGCCTTCCTATCCTTCAGTGAATCAACACTTCCTCCCAAATTGGTGCCATCTGCAAAGGTAGAGTGCACTCAGTCCCCTTATCCAGATCATTGAGAAAGATATTAAGATGGGAATGAATAGGATGTTCAAACATGACCCAGTCGTATTTTATTACAAAAGATGGAGGCAAACACTGACTTAATATCAGAGCTGTTAACCCATATATTGGTCTTTGGCCATCTTTGCATTGTGTAAACAAGGCAGATTTTCACTGTATATTACTTTAAAGGTAAGTTTTTATTCCTTAAGTAGTTATGCAAGCTTAGTACTGTATGCCGTGATATTTTGTTCTCTTGTAAGTTGCATTGATACTGTCACTAAAGGCCTAATTATTAAAAAGAAAGTGGAAAAATACCTGCTGATTTTTTTTGAATGGAAATCCCTGTTGATCTGGTTGAATGTTCATGAATTTCCCTTTGGGGGTTCTGCCTTCAGAAAAAAACATGTCAGAAAAGCTGCTGTTCGTGCTGGTCATGGTGGCTGTCTAGCTCTTCTGATACAGAAGTCCTTTATTCCATCCTCCCTTCAAAAATCCCCTCTCTAAACACATGGTTTTGTTTATTACATACTCTTTTCGTCAGATTTCTATATAAACCAATGCAACCAACATACAGAAAAGAGTTGATTTTAATCTCTTTTATTTTTTAGCCAGAATAGAATTTGCTGATAACACCAAGAATAAATGCAGCTCTAACTTTAACAAAGGAGATTTTAAAAAAATCCTATTTACATCTTCTGTTAATTTTCTCTATTGTTTTAGTTCATTGAAAGCTTGAAACCAAGGCCACACTTCTTCATGGGGCTTTTAATATGAAAATCTTTTTTGTCTGCATATAAAAGAAAGCTAAAATAGTTCTTTAAAGGGATCTTCTGATTTTTTTTTAATATTCATTTTCTGTTGCCCTTGCTAGTTAATGTAAAACTGTATTTAAATCATATTCTTGCTAATGTAGAATTCAAATTATGTTAGAATGAAAAGTTTTGATACTTTCTGGACCTTATTTGGCCCTTAATTAGACACCATAAACCTTGGTTTAGTGTATAATAAAGTGCAAACTCCAAAATACAGTTTTCTTTCCAAGTACAGCAGTGTCAGTCTCTTGTGCCCTGAAGTACAGGGTGCTACTGGAAAATTAGTGGCTGTTTTAGAGACCACAGGTCCTAACAAGTAGTATATTTTAAGTAGTTTAAACAGTGGCTCCTGCAAAACTTCCATCCTCATAGCCAGTGATAACCTTAATATACCAGGCATGTGTTTTGCGCATACCAAGGGATTTTCTTCATTTTCCTATTTAACCTGATCATGGGGGGCATGCTGCTGGTTAACAAATTCATATTAAGTTGCACTCTGCTGAGAATGTATATATACAATTTTTATATACTGGTGTATTTTGGCAATAGCGGCAGCTTTTGACTGCCTTATTTTAATGGTTAAAAAACTAGAGCCCCTCAGAGCTTTCGTAATGAGCTCCATAACTGTGTCGGCTTTTTGAAGGGGTTATTTGGCAATTCCCAGAGAAATTAACGCCCAGAGGAACAGAAGAATATATGAAAGAGTAATAGAAGCATTTCTTAGGCAAAATATGTTAACTGTGAGAAAGATACCAGTTTGTGACTCTGGCAATGGACTTTTACAGGCCCCAGTGAGTTCTCATTGCTTTTAGTTCTTCATTATTGCCTCCAGTGTCGATTTATGACACTCACACTTTCCTTTTCCCTCTTGTTTTATTCTGCAGTGAAAATGAAGCATTGGGTATATGTTGATGTGTTGATGGCTTAGTAAGTACAGAGATTTTAATAGAAATATAATATCTGAAACATTAGATAATATTAGAAATTTATTTTATTTCTTTCTTTTAAAGCACGGTGTGGTGATAAAGCAGAACCTTATGATTGTAATTATTGATCTCTTAGTCTTGAATGGTATATGGTGGTTTATGTTTGTGTTAAGTGTGTTTAGAGGTTCAAGTTTGTCTTCTTAAATACATTTTGTAGAAGCTAACACATGGGGTTTCCTGCTGTGAGTAAGATAGCATAGGTGGGTGTTTTGGTGTATTGGAAATCTGTACTAGGAGCAGGAAAATTGGATTTTAGAATCTCCTAGTCACTTGTTCCATTACTGTTTGCATACATTTTTACAAGCATAAGAGGCAAAGATAAGACTAGTTGATGTGGTAGTGAGGGGATGAGAACTGTTATGGAAATGGGAACAGTTTGGGCCTTTTAATAGCTCCTGTCCAGGTTTTTTTTTCTCGTATATTGGGCTATTTAAGTTGAAGATTCATATAAAAATGCAGCATTTTAAGAAGTGCTAGATGGAGTCCTTCACAATTTCCTCTATATTTTAGTGTGCTGTTTGTTCAGAAATTCCCCCTGCCTTCTAATTCAGCACCAAATTTTCCTTTAGGCAGACATGCAAACCGTGCATAGGAATGTCCTGAATCTTTAAGTCCAGAAGGTACAGCAAGAAGGGCGCTTGCTTGCAGGTGAACATGTTTGAGGTGGAAGCTTGTTTCAGAAATATATCTTGGTGACACGTGACTGAGGGAACAGAGGGATGGGAAAAACTTCATCTATGTATTGTTTAAATACTTATAAATGCTTATAAACAATTTTTTTCTGAGCATGCGTGTGTGTATATATAATATAGATAAAATATACATATATATGATTTTATAGTGAGCATTATTGTATTCTTACTGGTTTCTGGCACAGATATAAGCCATGCTGTACTCCTGCTTCCCATCTGTTGTCTAACCCCATCTTTCGTTCTGTGTCCGCTCTGAGCTCTTGTTCTTCCCAATTCACTTCACTGCCAGCTTTACGTCCTCTCTTCTCCACAACCTCAGCGCACCTCAGGTCCTGACAGTTTCTGCTTTTCTTCTTGTAGTCACAGCTCCTCTGAGGAGCAGTTTCTTGAAGACTGTGAAAGCTGTTGTTTGTGAGACTCACATCCTTATTCCATTCATACCCTACCTTTGGCCACTCAGGTAACACCATACGTGTTTTAATAGCACACATCTTTCTGTTTTAACTGCGTATATACATGTTTAATACACATATAACAGCTGTGTCTTTGAATTCCCCAAAACATCCCCTTTTCTAAAGACAATAACAAGTATTTTATTTCTAGTGAAACAAATATGGAATTTGTAAGCCAATCTTTAATGACAATAAAAGAACCAGAAAGCTTAGAAATAGTTTTGGAAAGCAGGATATATCACACCGCAGATGATGGTCTTGGCCACTCCTTACTAACAATTTATGTGGTCTTTCTGTGGTATGTGTAAATATGTTTTATCAAACGTGTATTTGTGTATATGTATTTGTGTATACACTGGTGTATTTGTTATAAACCAGTTCAGAAATGTGTGTGAAACTAGGTCATTGGATGAGATTCTGTGATGCACAGAAAATTTGCATATAAAAGGGAAGGGAATTAATAAACCTTTTCAGCAACTTTTTATCTGTGCGGTTCTGGACTGCTTCAGATACTGCAATCAACGCTTCAGACATAGCATGGACACTCAGAACTACAGAGCTGCCACCACCCCAAGTCCTCTGCAGTGTCGTGCCCTGAGGATTTAATGTTTTACCAAGGAAGCTGTGTGTTGCAAATGAAATGCCAGTAGTTAAAATTGTGCAAAATTAAATCCTCTGCATGTAGTTCCCTGCCTTCGCTCCTTGGAGGAGTGGTTTTCTTCATAGGACCATGTCTTTTACATTTCTGAATCCGTTAATGTGTCACATAGTGGTGGAGACTGCTGTTTTGATTTGCTACCATTGTAGCAAATGTGCTTTGTCTTATTTATTTATTTTCTTAACTTTGAACAATTTCTACTTATGGTATACTGTGGAAGGGAAAGGACAAACTTCTTTGCAGGAAATGAGAAGGAACAGAGTGGTCTAAAGATGTACATTTGTGGATGAGGAAAGCATAGTGGGTGGGTGTATCTGCTCTTTCAAAAAAGTCATCTCAAATACAGCCATCTGCAGAGAGATCTCAGGTGCTTTTCCTGTCAAGTGCCATAAGACCTATGCAAGCATACCTGGAGATGTGGTGGTGTGAATGCCCTGCTTGTACTCTTTGGGTCCAGTGTGCCTCGAAGTGTGCTTTCCAGCTGTGCATGGACTTGCGCCTGCAGGTCTCTTTTCAGACTTTCAGACTTGTGAATGCAGCATTGGACTGTATCTCAGAAGGCTTCACAGATACCTTCAGTGAGAGGCAGACATAAATCTGTGCAAGTGGTAAACTCTGAGCAAAGTTGGGACTCTTCTTCAGAAGATTATGGCCTCCAAATGCTTTGAGATTCTTGGATGAATGATGCTAAGGAAGTGTGAAGTGTTGTGACGAGGTATCAGATAATGGTTTCTTCACATGCAATTTTGTTAATTCCTTTATTTTGTGCCAGGTAAATTGCTCCATGTGCCTTCAAGCAATCTTAATTTAATGCAGTAATGACTTTGAGTGATTGAAGAACTAATCAACTCTAGCTGCCACTTCTCATCCTCTAGCTTAAGAATGATGAGTCTGTTGGTACCTTTCTCCCCATCCCTTCTCACATCACAGCTCCACAGGAGCACAGACCCTTGAAAGCGTAATTGCAATGCTCGTGTTTGCACATCCAAAGGCCACAACTCAGATAGACCTAGGAATCAATGTAGGGTGTGGGGTTTTTAAAATTTATTTTTAATTCATACAGGAAAGAATGAATCAGAGCAGGTTTTTTAATCATTTAGTAAAAACTTAAACAAGCACCAGATGTTTTTGTTTGGCTTAGGGCTTGAGTGACATTAACCCATAATAGCAAAACTTGGAAAGGATCTAGAGGAGTTGAATGATCTGACCTTTCCAAGAAGAGATCTCAAGGACTTGGGAATTGCACCTGTGTAAGTTACTTTGTTCCCAAATATAACCTTGTTTTATCCAGTAGCAAATACATGTATATAAGTACACACATCTTCCCACATCTGCCATACACATGCGTTAATGCGTGTGTTCACACGTGCGATCATGTCTTTCATACTTAAATCTGTTTAAACTTTTTATGCAGTCATTTATATAGTCATTTATAGTATGTTAGAGTTTCTTTTAAAATCTCATCTCAGTCATTCAGAGCAACAGTTTTATTTCAAACCACTCTGGGATTTTTTTAAAATCTGGGAATCTTCTTTTCATGTCTTATTGGCATAGAAGAAAGCGAAATGCATCATAGCAAATGCCGTCCATGCTTACTGAGAATTTAGGAGCTACATTTCAGTACTGTAACCTCTGGTATACTTAATGATAAAAGAATAAAGATACTTGAAATACAAGCACGGAAAGGCAAAGTAGCCTTTTCTAAACAAAAGGATATCGAACTGTGGCAAAACTTGCATAAAATTGGCTGTGTGCATCCAAGTCAAAATTACAAATCTGCTGTCTATGTTTTATATTTCATCAATGCTGTATGCTACAGTTTTTAAAAAGAAAAAGAAGGGGAGGGTATTATTTATTTATTTATTTTTATTTTTATTTTATTAAACCAAATTGATTAAATGAAATTTTAGGAATACTATCCAGAAGTTTCCATTCTGGTCTCAAATTTTTAGTCTATCCTAGCTAAGATGAAGTGTGCACATATATAGAAACGTAAAACTCCATCTGCTTATTCTACATGTGACCTATCGCATGTCTACATTAGGCCTGACCTATACAATTATTACTACACATAAGCCAGTGTAAATTTAATGGGTTTTTACTTGTTATACACTTTCTGAGAGTCTTGGCTATCTTCTTTTGCATTTGTTAAAAAGAGATAAGAACATGAGATGAATGCTTTAATAAGACGCAGCAGTGTTAGTCCTTAACAAAGACCTGCTGGTAAGTGTATGGTAGGCAGCAGGCAAGGCATTTTATACCACAGAAAATGGAAGCTTTCACAACAACTGAGTTGGGTATTTTTATGTGCTGACATATTCTCCCCTTGCTCCTCCAAGCTCTGTTGATGGCTCAGGTCATTGTGAACAGTGAAGATACCAAAGCATGTGTGTTGGTTCTGATGTGCACTTGCCAGTGCAACCTGCTGGAGGATGAGATGTTCTGATCATGTAAGAATCATGGTGGCAATTTGACAATCTCTGAATATTATTTTTTGACAAATATTTTAAGTGTTATAGAAATATTTTCATGCAATATTAACATTATTCTAACACCAGTATAGAAGCATAAATTACCAGATGAGTCAGAATTATGGCCCTTTTCCTGCTGTGTGTGGGCAGACCCCTGCATCTGTGCTCATTACAGGTTTGGGACCTAAATGCATTAATGTGTATTGGAAGAAAATAAGTCTTTAAAGTATTTTAATAAAGGGAATTTGTTGCTTGTGATTGTGAAGAAAGAAAATCTTCTAAAAATGGAAATTTCCTCGTGCTTCACTTTTAAAAGACAAGCAGACAAGTATTTTAACATGGAAATGTCTCTGGAAATCCTTGTAAGATTAATGACAAAACTGCAAAAAAATGTAAAGCAGCTCGAATCAATGTCTTGAAAGAAAAGCAGAGATGTATTGTCTTCCAGAGATTCCTGACAAGATTTGTGTAAGTGGACTGTAGTGGTGATCCAGTACTTCTGTAAAGAGTATTTGTAGGTAATGTAGTAATATCTAATACGGTGTGGTAATTCCATTAACTCTTTCTGACAAAAGTTCTCCCGAAGTCATAGGCTTGTTCATTGTCAGCCTCTTCTCAGAGGAACAATGAAAATACCCACTCAGAGGGATTTCTGCTTTCATCTGACACCTTCCTTCAAACAGAAGCTCGCAGGTTATTGAGGAAGACATCCCATTGCTTGGAATCCTGAGGTTTGTCTTTGTTTTTAAGTTCTTCAAAGATGTCTGTGTGCAGCACCGCTTTATTTGGATTTTATGCCTCTGTGAAAGCGTTATGTTCGATGTCCGTCATCTGGATTGATTTTGTACACTGAGGAACAACAATGAATGTTTCAGAAAAGCAAGTAGTTGTGCTTTTGCTCAAAAAAGTGGAAATTACAAGAGAAAAGCGTCGAAGTCACAAGAAACAAAGTAGGAGGAAGAGTGAAATTTAAATTCTTGTAGCTGAAGCTGCTCAAGTGGACCTTGCCTCTACTTCTAGAGTGAACTACTTTCTACTTTCTGGGTAGCGGGATTAGAACTTTTTTTCCCCACTGTAAATAAGAAATCTGATGATTCCCAACTTCCATTGAACTGCTACGTGCTCCTTCTTTTCCGAACACATCACCTTGTGCTATTTTTTCCTCCCATCTCTAGGTAAAGGAAAGAGTGGCTTCTCTTTTTCTTCCCCCTTCGCTGCTGCCACCTGGGAGGATTAAAAATCCTACACAATGGTTTCCAGACCCAGAGAAAATTCGGCCTTATCAATCCTGGGGGTCATTTGGACACTGCAGTTTTCAAAGTAATATTCAGAGCAGTTACAGGGACCCCTACTTCTTCCTTTGTTTTTATTTATCAATTTAGGAAAATTTGTTTAGCTCTGATTGTCTTTTTCTTTTCATATTGCCTGAATCTAGGTTGTCCTCTGAGATACCCAGACCTTGTGAATTGCTGATTTCTTTCCCTTGGACCAATTTTCATCTAGTCAATTGAATTATCATTTCACCTGACTCCTTCGTTCTTTGAAAATGCGAGCTTCTTCTTGGCTTTGTAATGACTTTCATCTTGAGTATTAGGGAAAAAGTAGTACTTGGAAAATATTTTGATAGTCTTGCAATTCAAGGTATGTTGTCAGATCTCTCTAGCGACCACACACAATATAAGAGCAACAGATATAATTAACTTTGCGCAGGTCGGGGGGAGGATAGGGGAATCGCCTCCGTTACCTCTCTTCTTCAGTTCTGAAATCTCATGCTCTTGTATGATATCTCAGGAAATTACAGACTGTGAGTGGGATTCATATGGCAAAATGTAGACGTCTACATCTGAGTTAGTCACCCAAGGCTCCCTGTGTGGGGGATGGAGAGAAACAGGACAGATGAATCACACCCTTGAAGAACCTATTTTTTTTTTTTTACCTTTATGCTAAGACAGAATGACTCATAACCTGAAAGTGCCCATTTGGCTAGTAAAGGAGCCATGTGATGCAATGGCTGCATTCTGCACCCCAAAAACTAGATGAGTTGAACATGACGCTTTGTGGCTCTGGTGTGTGCCTGTGTGCACACCTTTTATTTGTTGTACTATGCGAGTGTTGAGTTCCTAGGAAAAAATCTGTGGTTTTTCACATAGAAATTCCTTGAATAACTAAAGATAGCATTAGGTTTCCATCTGTGAGAAGTCAGAAATGAAGAAATGTGTAAGCTGAATTAGCATGTTTCTCCTGTATGTGCGTTTCTCAATAAACGTCAGCAAATTATATAAAAATCCTTAGTATGTAAGTTTTCAAAACTTTGCTGACATGTCAGTTTAGTAGCTGAGAGGTGGCTTAAATGATGCGGCTATTTAGTTGCCTTTGGGAGCTGTATGCTCTCTGCTTTTAGGGAGATGTGCAGATTCTGTCTGGATAGTAGCTGGAGCTGCGAGCTCTTCACACTACATCAGAGGTGGTCTCTTCTCTCTGTGCGTAAACCACATAATACATCTCCCTCAAATTATCCCATATTAAATCAGCCTGAGGAGTCTGCAGTAAGTGAATAGATGAAGACCTTGCATCACTACTTGCAGAAAAGAAATGTCTTCCTGTGTTTGCTTCTTCAGTATGTCATTGGCAAGAGCATGTGGGACATGAGCCTGGGTGGGCTCACAGGAGCAAGTGGTGCTGGTAGCACTGACCACCTGTGTGGTCAAGATCCAGACTTTGGAGATGTGTTCTGGGTAGCTATATAAATTACAGCTGAGTTTTGTGCACAGATGAAGCCACTGTGTATCTAGATTCTTCTCTGTCAAGTTCATATATTCTAGTTCCTACAAAGTCTTTCCCTGCCAGGCACATCATTCTGTTGGTCCCCTTTAAAGTGGGCAGTTTTGAAGCCAGACGTGCAAGATTCAAGTCTATGAAAAATAAGATGTGGCTTGACTGTATTGTGACTGTGACACAGAATGCTGGAGAACCACTGGATTCAACACCTTCCTGCTTCCAGACAAAACCAACATTGCCATCCTCGCCCTGGCAAAAAAGTAGCAGAAAAAAGCCCTCAGAAAAGAGCAGTGGCTGTGTTATGGAACCAGCATGAAGTACAAGTTTGAGGTACCTAACGTACCTTTATGAATCAAACGTTCAGTTAAAATGATGCTAACGCTAGCTTTTGATCTGGCTGAATCAGTGCAAGCACAGTGAAAGGTAAGTTAAAGTAGTGAAACAGTGAATGTAGCTGGGAGCTGGCTACAGCACTGTTTCTCCCAGCTGGAGGTGTTTTGTCAGCTCTGGTCAGTGCTTTGTGCAAAAGCAGTTTCGGCAGAATCTTCACCACTGAGGGGCAAGCTCTTTCTGGCTTTTTACCTCACCTTTCACCCAAAGGCAGGCAGATCTAGAACAGCAGCCTTACGTGAAAGCTGTCTTGGAGAGCCATGTGCAGGCTTGCAGAGTCAGGTGGCTCAAACAGATGTGTTGACAACTGCCTACAAAAGCAGGGCTGGAGTTCTTCTAGTCCCTGGAAAGCTGATATGCCTCTTCCAGGTGACAGCTGGTGTCATAAACTCCAGTGCTTAATGTGGATGCTGTCTGCTTCTGCTTTTATATGACTATATCTTTCTAGATTAGCTCCCACTGTATAGCAATTGAATTACTTGCTGATCTTTCCAGTATTTATTTGAAAGAAAATCTTATATATGTGTATACATGCAGGCATACACAAATAAATTTAATTTTTGTTTTGAAAGATATCTGTCAAATAATAATTCCTGGATAAAATTCCTACTTTTATATATTGGTGGGACATAATTTGGATTATAGCTACTTCAGCATACTGATTTTTATGTGATAAAGTAGTTCTTAGTAGCAACTTCCCTTATAATTTGTGTATCGTGATGGTACCAAATAATAAAGATAACTGAGAAAAATATCTGTCCAGGAATTTGTGTGTTTGCACTTCAAAGGAGCAGCAATGAAAAGATGGTCATAGATCTGAATCAGAATAATATTTATATCTAAATTGAGTAACCATGTAATTCTCTTGGTGTTGCCCATGTGCTGTCTGTCCTCCTCCTCTTGCATGCTATAGCCTGATTCAGATCTTCTGTGCAGTGTTTATTATCTGACCTGAAAAGCTCAATCTAAATATTTGGTGAGTGATGTTCCCAGTGTACTTAGGGCTGCTTATGTAGTTATGGAAGAGTAAAATGTAAGGGGCTGGCCATTTTGTAGCTGTACCTTTTTGATATTCAGATGATGCTTTTAGGAACTGGTTAAAAATTACATTTTTCAGTATTCAGCTGCAGAGGAGGACTCAGTATTTTCAGATGTGTTAGGAGCCGTGATATTTTTTGTGCGCATACATGTATCTATTCAAATCTCTGCCAAAGGGTTCTTCTGTCACAAGGCTTCCAGATGTCAGCTAGAAAATATCAATCTTCAGATCTGGCCTGATAATTAGATATTATAAATTCCAGGCTGAATTTATTCTGTAGTTAGTGTATATGTATCCATTCATGTATATGTATATTTTCAGCTCTTTTCCTGTGTGCATTTTCCCCTGATGTAGTTAAAGAAGACAGGGTACATTCTTGCAAGTTTTATTTAGATGACTTTATGAGCTCTTTGAGTCTCCTTTGCTCAGGCAGTCTGCATTCAGGTCATCCTAGTGTTTTTTTCTCCAGCAGAATGTACCAAGAGGTTTTTCTCTCTCCCTGCTTCCTACAAATAGAGGGAGAAGGAGGTTGGACAGAGCCATAATTTATTCTTAAAATTCCAGAATTGTCAGTGGGTAGCTACCAAGATATGCATTTTACAGACACATTCGTCATCTGAGCTAGGCTGAAGCAGTCAGTGCAGTTGACAAAGTTCTCTGGGAGGTAGGGAGATTCATTCTTCTTACGCTTTTCTTGTGGTCATTCCTGCGATGCCTTTTATTTCTTATCATTCTGGTTTTATATTCTGCCTTATACATTTACCTGATACATTTTTCCGTCCAATTTTTAAAGTTCATAAATCCTTGCATTCTTGAGGACTGACCAAAAGTAATTGTTGCTAATTGCTAATTGTTACTCGCTATTGGCATATGGACCTAACAAAGTGAGGGGCACCTTCCTGTACCACATGTACAGTAAAACATCACAGGTCATTGTTTCCTGTTTCTGCTCTGTCATTAATTAATTTCCTGTCTTTGTTTAATACATCTTGCATTAATGAGGCTTTAGAAGGGCTTTAGGTGGAATTTTAATATGTATATAATTACTATACATACTGATATGAATTATTTAAGGTAAAAATATTTGCAACATTGCCAAAATACTTTAAGAAGAGGTGAAATACAGTTTTGTAGGCCATCCTTGGCTGCCTGTTTCTGTAGCATATTACAAAAAATTAACATTTTAAGGTGGGTACATCATGTTGCTTTCATTAGGTTGCCCACAGCTTTTCTTGGTATTGGTGAGGTCTTCAGAGTGCTTTTACAATGGCAGTGTTCTCCCATCTCTGTCAGAAATGCCATATTCTGGGATTGCATTTGTTGTTCATAGCTGTGCTCTGACGAATGAGCAGACTTGGGCCAGTTGGTCTCTCTTTCGTTCCTCACTTGTTTCCAGGTAATGAACTCGTAGTTTGTAATAGATGATATTAATCTGTAGCTGCCTGACATTACATTTTGTGTTACTGAATGTAATCTTATTGTGTTACTCAGGGTCATTTGACTTTGTGTACAGTTCAGTCTTCCTCTTAATTGACGTTGCCTCTCCAATTTGTATCGCAAGAAAACTTCTTCCTTGCAATTACAGTTCTTGTGCAAGAACTATTGAGATAAATTATAAATTCAGTCAATCTAATCCCAGTTCTGTGAAACTTGATTAGTCATCCTCCTTTTGGCTGGTAGTACCCCTCAGATACTCTATTTTCTTGACTTTTCTTCAGCAAGGTTGCAGAAGAAACCTTCAGTTTAACCAATGATTTTCTATTTGACACTGTATCAAATGCGTTATTGAAATTTAGATCAACTATGTCTCCTTTTATTTAGGGAAAAGACCCAGTCCCTTCATCAGCGTAGGCTTTTGCCATTGGTCTGGTGTGAATGACCCATATTTTCTTAAACTATTCCTTCTTCTCAATTTTCTCAAATTTACCTCTGTGTTTGATAGTTGCTTCTTTCAAAAGCATACTGTGGAGGCCTGGCTAAAGTCATACGTACTGTGTAGATCAGAATAAAACATTGCATGGCCAGGTTAATGAGTGCTTCAGTCACCCTTCTAAAAATGGTTACAAGTTTTGCTCTTCCTCCTTATGTGGCTGTCCCGCAGTGGACCTGCAGTTATACCTGGGATTTCATGTGCCAGCTCTTTTGACACACGGACCAATAGTCATTCCCTCCTTCTGCTCTTCCATCTGTTGGTGTCCTTGTGTTGTAGCGTTCCCTGTACTTGGATAATCAGCTGTCAGGGGCTGTGCTTTTGTGCCTGCTGAACGCCTAGAGAACCCAGCATCATCCACAGCTCTGGCTAAAATGGTGTGATCAATGTGATTTGTCACATTCTGACTTTTTTGGCTGTCATGGTATAACCCCAGCTGGCAACTAGGTGACACAGCTACTCACTCACTCCCCCTCTGTTGGGATGAGGGAGAGAATCAGAAAGGTAAAAGTGAGAAAACTTGTGGGCTGAGATAGAGACAGTTTAATAGGCAAAACAAAAGCTGTGCATGCAAGCAAAACAAAACAAGGAATTCATTCACCACTTCTCATGGGCAGGCAGGTGTTCAACCATTACCAGGAAAGCAGGGCTCTTTCATACTCAGCAGTTACTTGGGAAGACAAACACCATCACTCTGAACATCCCGTCCTTCCTTCTTCTTCTGCCTGCTTTTTGTGCTGAGCATGACATCATATGGTGTGAGATATCCCTTTGGTCAGTTGCGGTCAGTTGTCCAGGGCTGTGTTGCCCCCCAGCTTCTTGTGCACCCCCAGCTTCTTGTGCACCCCCAGCCTGCTCACTGCTGGGGTGGGTGAGAGGCAGGAAAGGCCTTGGCTCTGTGCTCAGCAGTAACATCCCTGAGTTATCAACACTGTTTCCAGCACAAATCCAAACACAGCCCTGTACCAGCTACTATGAAGAAAATTAACTCATAGTAGCCATTGCTGTTATCAAAATGTTCCCCGGGCACAGCAGAGTTAAGGTGATCAGCAGTACAGCAAGCAGTGAAAGTGAAAAGTGGGCACTAACAAGCACTAGCCTCTAATATACAGTAAGGCAAGCAAGCACCATAGCAAACACAAGAGCCAGCCAATTAATAGCTAATCAGGAGTCGCAGCTATAAATTTGATCTAGCACATTCTAATCAAATCTGTGATTATCTCGAACCCTTCAAGCCCCACGTTAGGCACCAAAAGAGACTGTAATGGTTTAACCCCAGCCGGCAACTAAGTCTCAGAGCCTCTTGCTCACTTCCCTTCTGGTGGGATGGGGAAGAAAATCAGAAGGGTGAAAGTGAGAAAACTCATGGGTTAAGATAAAGACAGTTTAATAGGTAAAGCAAAAGCTGTGCATGCAAGCAAAGCAAAACAAGGAATTCATCCTTCCCTTAGTAGCTCCTTCTAAAGCTGCCAGAAGTTTATCCTGTGTGTTTGATACTACCTGTCTTAGGGGAATGGTGTATGGAGTTATGTTCTTTCTCCTTTCAAGCACTCATTGCCCTTGAGCTCGAGAAGCAGAGGAGGGGGATAACCTTTAATATCCAAAAGCTTCGTGGTCTGTACCTGAGAAGGATCATTCTGGGTGCAAGGAAATCCACTTCTTCCAGGGGTGGTAACAAAGGGTACATCAGCATGAATAAACTGTACTGGAGAAGGTTTTTTCTGTATTCTCTGACACACATGTGTTCTCTGCACAACGAATGAGATTTGTGCAAAATCTGAATGCTTTTGAAACTGCAGAGTCAGCAAGGAGGTTTGTCCTGTAGTCGTATAGATTCACTAGCCAGGAAGTTCCCACAGTCATTTTGCAAACCTGTGCTTAAGAATATGCCAGCCTCTGCCAACTGTTATTTTAGATGCTAGTTTTTGCTGAATTCTGTGCAGCCAACAGCACCCTTCTCAGTATAGAAATCTGGTAAGTGGGAGTTAGGTGTAAGGACAAAATGTGTGTTTACTTAAAATTAGAAGACGTACAGTGTTAAAATGTTTTGTAATGTCTTAACCTAACTGTGCATCTTTTTATCAGCTAAGTGAAACTCCTGTACCGTACTAGTATGTCATTAATCAGTGAGTTGGAAAACACAGTTTTAGAATTTAAAATGAGCAGGACATTAGTTAGGATGAATCATCCTTTGCTCATCTTTTTAAGTGTAACTGTCATTTACTTACTGTAAATGCAATTCAGTAGCATGGTAAGACTGTATGTTACCTGATTTTGCAGTTTACCATTAAGTATTTTGAATGTGATGTTACTGTGTTTGTTCCTAGTTGAAACATGCCTCTGTTTTTAGCATGGTAAGTTTAATTTTCATGTGGTTTGCTTCACTACAATATCTGTTCAAAATCACTGGGTTTACTCTTTCCTCACATTCCTTTAGCACTTTCCAGACCAGAGTATCATAGTTGTTCATCAATATTGAAAAAATTGTGCCTATTAAACATAGCAGCCTTGATTTTAAAAACTGCCATAGAAATATGACAGTTGTTAGATGAAACACCTCAAAGGATTTTTAAGGTTGGCACTGTTTGAAAACCTGTTCCTTTTTAAAAGACTATAATTGGGTACCCCGGTTCCTTAGTTACATCAAAAGAGAATTTTATAAATAAGCCATTCCATTTTGCTTCACTGCTGGGAAATAGGATTAAATAGGTAACCATTTTGACCTGTGCTTCACATAACAATAAAATCCAAATATTTACTAACACTGAAATAACATATTTGCTGTTATTTTACCAACTAATTAGTATGCACTTATTAAGTCTGAAGTATAGCTGGGGAGTTCTTCTTAAGTGGTTGGAAAGCTACTATTTTGTTGACCTTTGCGCATTAAAAATATGACTAGTTTGTTTGGGTTTTGTTCATAATCAATTAAGGAGGGAAAAATTGGTCTGTCTTTCTGGTTTCCTTTTTTATTTATGAAAGCATACCATATCCATTAAGCCCTCACATAAGCCCTGCAAGCCAACCTCAGCTGCGTGTAGACTGGCATCTCAGCTTGTAATGCTTGCTGCCTCTGGCTGCCAATAATCCTGAGTTTTAAAACTGGAGTTGTGAAGTGACTTACAGAGTGATTATTAAAGAAGAGTTGGCTCAATTACACTCCAGCTGCTTCCCTGTTCTGTTTTTGGTCCCCTGTTCGTCATTGCAGTGTCCTGTGCGCAGGATGGTGCTGTACATGAGGCGTTACTTGCTTTGTCACAAGCATAAGCAAAGTGTTTCTGGTGAGCTTCATGATTATGATGCTGATCTGGGTACAGGTTCTGGGTGTTCTGTCTAAAGGCAGAGCTTTGAATTTTCTACTGCCATGAATCATTGAATGCCTTGACAAGGGCCAGTTTCTGCCCCTTACTTGTAAAGTGTTAGAAACCAGTGACTGCACTGAAATTTCACCCTTTGTTTTGTGTGCTATGCAGGGGCATCATGCTTTGGCTTCTTAAATAATGACTCTAAAACCCCATGGCCACCAAGTTATTTACAAATAAGTAATGTAAATATTTGTTAAAATTTAGTAACTTAGTTCTTCAGGGAACCTCCTTGCTTTGCCCCCCTTTATTTCAGTCCAAATGAAAACAACACCCCTAGAATAGTAAACTTACTGACTTAGCAACAATAAAAATATATAATTGCATTGACATACCTTTTTCTGGCTGCATATTTGATAACACTTAAGAAATTGAGATTCTTTATAGACTTTGTAAGGTGATAGGCTAATGGCTATGAGTTTAAGCCCACTCAAGAGAGCAGTATATTGGTACCTTCTGGAGAAAAAGGGGAGTATGAGCTTAGTGTATGTGCTAATGAATAATGCTGAATTAAAGATTATTTCTAAATAGTATGTTTAAAGCGCTTTCATATACTCACTCAGAATCTGTTTCTACAGAACACTGAATTAAATGTAAAGATTGTGAATGTTATTCATTACCAATGCAGTTAGTATTGATGGGTTATGATACAGGTCACTGAATCAAATAATGTAAATTACTTACATATTTCTAATTAGTCTAGAAAAAACAAATTGATACCATTTTCTGTAGATTTTTCTCCTCTTTTTCTTCACACTTGAAATAGTGTTAAATTAAGCAAAAGAATATTTAAACCTCAAGCACCTGTTACGTGATCTATCCCACTTGCCATGCCTATGAAAAGCTCCAGCTGATTTCAGTGGGACTTCGATCACGCAAATTGAAGATGGTGCCTCCCTCAAAATTTATATACTATCTAAATCTCTTAATTTTCAGCTCTTACTTGAGAATACTTTGTCTGAAACAGACTATTCACAAAAGTGCTCACTGCAGAACTGTGTGTAAAATTACTTGACATAAAGTCACTTGACATTTGGACAACGCATTAAAACCCCCTGCTTAATCATAGCATCAAATATCATAGCTCTTACTAAAAATAGTCCCCTTTAAGAAAATGTTTCTGTGTAATTGTTCTTGCCTAATTAATCTCATTTTTTGCTACTGATTTTGTAAATACTTTCCTACATTAATACTTTCAACTAGATATCCTTTTGTTATTTTGAATTCAGTGAGACAAACAATAAAACCAAAACACACATAGACTATTACAATGCAATTTACACTAGCCTTTTTTTTTGTAAGAAAGCAATTGAAAAGTTAAAAGCACGTCAGGAGACTGATCAGATTAATGTGCTCAGTTTTGATGTACTGTAGTTATTACAGAAATACTAATGACTTAACTCTACTGAAAGGAAATAAGGTTTTACCTACCACTGTGTCTGAAATTATTAGATTTCAGACACAGTCGGACAGTTCTGAAGTAAGTTTTTATGGCATAATATACTTTGAAATCTAAAATTTGGTTTTGCTCTGCTGTTGCCATCTAGTCCATAGGATGTAAAACTGAATTTCTTAACTGGTTGTGGGCAGATCGTGGTCTTCTGGCATTTTTTGCAAATGCACGAAGTTATAACCAAAAAAGAACTTGAAGTCATCATTTAAATCACTTATATTTTGATGTGGGCACAGTATTGCGCACAGAATGCTGCCTGTACTCCAAATGCAGAATCTTATGGTTGCTTTTAACTTTAAAGGTAAATACTCCTTTAAAGTCAGTGTTCGCATCTGTAGTTGCAGAATGTAGGATAGCATTTGCAGGAGAAGAAATATATGTGTATCTCATAAGCCTTTTGCATATTTCCACTTGGAATACTGAAAAAGTGTTACATTCTTTCCTATTTCAAATGCATTTTTTTACTGAACATCTGCTGAACACCCTGAGAACTAGAAGAGAGAAACATCATCAACATGTTTTCATTGTCCTTCAAAACCAAATTAAATTTTCACTGTATTTAGAAACATTTTATTTTTGCTTATCATGCACCTTTACTTACAGGATTCTTTTGGCAGACTGCATATTCAAAGAAATAGCTATAAATATCAAAGAAATATTTGATACAGACATTTAATGTGAATTTATCACAATTGTTCACACTGCAGCCCTGCCTTACAGATTTACATTCATTCAGTGAAGGAGCAGAAGTGTATCATGCATCCTAATCATCCACATAACTCAAGTTTAAGATAATTAGTATTTTGAAAGCTTTGTTTGAAGTGGAAATTACTTGCAAATCTTTCAATGTGAATGATTTTCAATAGCAAAAGGTTTTAAAAGAGAGTTTAATATTTTGGTGAGAGTTTGCAAAGGCCAAAAATAGAGGAATGCATTCAAGCCCGTGTAGCGAGTCTGTCAGGTGTGTCAAATAAAATCTTTGTATTTTAGCATTACCAAGTGCTAGTTGTTGAAACTTCCATTATGATTCTTCAGTAGTGATTTGAATGCTTGGTTAATACTTTTTAGGTATGAGGTCATTTCAAAAGGATCTTTCTGTTATATGAGGAAATCCACACAAATAACAAATCTGCTGTTAAAGCAGTGACAGAGTTCAGTTACTTCTGCAGCTGTAGGTTGGTATTATTTTCAGTTTTAAGCCACCCACATTACTGCAGGATGCACCCAGTCATGCGTTAAGTTGCACGATTAACATCTGTCGTGTGCTCTTCATCATCAGCCTTAGAAAGCTGGGTATGTAGGATAACAATTTATTTTAGTAGAGCTAATTTTAAGAGTGTTTCTTGTATTAGAAAAGGCAAACCTGAAGATCTGTACTTAAAGCAGAAGGCAGTGATGGTGTATGTACCTTATGAGACTTAAAAGCCCTTATTTCAGCTCATCTGTGAGAAAGCTAGCTTCTGCCAAGTGAGGATTTCCTTTTGAAGTGGACGATTTCTTGTGGTCTCCAGAAAGCTCCATGGTGGTGGAAAGCTCAGTGATGATTGCTGGCCACTGTTTTCAATCATGGAGCTTTCTTCAGGACCTAGACTTTGTTGTCTGCTGTCATTTTGAATCATGGGGCTTTCTGGTGATCCTGGACCTTTAAAGACCCTGGAGATGATGTGTGAGAGGATGACACAGGTGATGACTGGGTAGGTGCTTCAGTAGGTTCAGTTTCCTGCCTAAATCGGGACTCTATACTTAAAAAATGTCTGATGCTGGCATCACTACATTTCAGTTCCAAGTGGTGGGAAATTCACAAGATCAGTTGTTTTTCTCAAATGTTGCCATCTTGGCCTGAACTCAAATGACAGCAGCTGTTCTCATGAGATTTCAGTTGCAGCCAACTGAAAAACCAGCCTTTTCCTTTCCAAATCTAACCAGCTAGTGACAGCAGCAGTGACTTCAGTTCACAGCATTGGGAATCCATACATCCTCTCCCTCATGCCACGTACACGTGAAGAATAAAATGGAGGTGGACTCCGGTGTGCTATGTGTAGTTTTCACTGTATTGAGTTGTGTATTTTTTATGTGGAGAATATGGCACAGTCCTCCAGTGTCCAGCACTTACACTTAATATGCAATATATTCACTAAAGATTTAAGTGTAAAGATCTTTAAAAGGAGAAACTTTCCTCTGGGGAGGAGCTGACTGGGAGTGACTTCCACCTTCAGCCACATGTGATGGCACTGAAATATCAACTCCTCCTGCTTGATCTCCGCCAGCATTTACTTGCCCTTCTTCATCTGCAGCTTTCAGCAGCATATGGAGCATCAACAGACTCGTGGGCAGCTTGGCCTGACCTGAAAAAATCAGAAAGCAGTACTGATTTTAAAAATAGGGTGTGGAAGCTGAAGGGAACTTGTGCCTGTCTCACAGGAACAGGCGGAGTGGTGGGGATCTCAGGGGGCTTGGTGTGTGTGTTGAGAGATTTAGGACCAATTGAACAGGGAAGAAAATACGGGCGTACTTCCACAGTCCGTACTGGAAGGTGGGAAAGGTGCTTCTTTCCCCCAGGGTGCCAGCACTGCTTCCACACTGTCTCTGGGTGTTTTCAACCAGCGGGCTTTAAGTTCCTGGCTGCTGAGCTGGATATCTTGTTAAAAGGCACCTTTATCCTCACCTCCATCCTGAGTGGGCATCCTTTGAGCCTGGTGACTATGGAGATGTCACAATTATGTGTCTTCACTGCCTCAAGGCATAAGGTGGTGGTTTGAAATTATGCTGATACGGTCCACTGTAGGCAGTAGGAAAGGGGAAGACCATTGAGCGCCTACAATACTAGTGGATAACCACTTAAATGAGAGTTTTTTGTGGGTTTTTTCAGTCTTTCTTCCATCTGAACCCATAGGCGAACTACTGATGGGTGCCTGGGAGTGATTTCTTGATTTGACTTCCTCTCATGTTGTTGAAAGAAAGGCCTAAAACTTTCTAAGACATTATTTAATCCCATAAAATATGTAATTCCCAGGCAGATTGAGAGGAGGCCCATATCCTAGTTGTGGGATGAAAAACTGAGTGACACATTTGAAGCATGATCCTGGGTATGAAGTGGGAGAGTATCTTTTCCAGGCTGGTACAGTGCTGGCTGTCTTATTTAAGCCTTCCTGAGGTGCTGAGAGGAGTAGCTGATCGCTTTTGTGTATGTAATGTTAAAGATCTGGATCTCTGGTATGTATACAACATTGTTACAGCTGTTCAGACACCATAAAGGAATCAAATCTGACTGCAAATACTCCAAGTATGTTATTTGTGCCAAATCCAAGCTGGTGCTAGTATGTGCTCACTTAGAAACCATTGATAGCATTCAGTTTAACAAATATGAGTTCATATCTATATCTTGAATCTTCATATAAGTTAGTAGTCCTAAATTCTCTCTTACTAATCACTGCAGAGGAATGGGTACTTGTAGAGTGCTCTTAATCTCATTTTAAGGTCCCTGTTTCTCTACACTAAAAAAGGGAGACTAGAGTGGGTAGCTCAGCTCGTGATACCATTTTTTTTTGTAGGTGTGTGAAGATAGGCAAGATGAATCTCACTCTTTGTGTCATTGGGGCAACATGGAGCTGCTTGCCTGCAGTTATGTGTCAAAGCGAAGTCCTCTTTTTCAGGATCTAGAAGCTGGAAGCAGTTCCCAGCCCGTCCTGTACAGCAGAGAGCTATAGCACAGGAGGAGATCTTGCACCAAAATCTTACAGAAAACTATAAAAATAACCATTAGGGTTATTCACATTTGCAGTCAGGACGCAGCACTGTTAAAACTGGCTAGAGTTGAATGTGATGTTATAATGAAGAGAAATATGAACTGTCAATAAGTGCTCGAGGTAACCCCTGCGTCCTACTAACAGGTCTGTGGCTGGAATTTCAGAAGACTCTCCAGTACCTTACTGGGTGACCTTGAAAATACGTTTAGTTCTCACTATAGCTCTTGTTCCCAGTAATGTGTAGTGTGGACAAGGCATTGAGTGAGAAGCGTGTACCAAATGTAACTTTAATTGTGCCTGTAGCAGATGAGATGACTTAAAGTAGTAATAAATAATCCATGCTTTCAATATGCATGCTTTCAGTATTTTTTATCCAAACATAGTGATAATGATACACAAGTGCTTTTTAAAGAAAAAGGTAATTTTCTATTAGTGATAAAACGATAAAAAAAGTATGTTCTTGTGGAACTGAATTGGTGTTCACCCTCAGCTTCTTACCTGGCAGAGACGAAGAACCTTTTTTGATTTTAAGCGATTATGGTGAGGTTTCTATCCATTTGCCATGTATGAATTCTACTGAAAACACCAAACTTGAGTTTTTAATTTAAACAGTTGTTCTTCTGCATTTTATGTTTTCACATTTTTTTTATCTTCACAAGAACGTTGTGCTTTCTATGTTAGTGTCACAGATGAATTCTCCATCTCTAAGCTATATTGAAATAGTGTTTAACCCACTCTGTTGCTGTGACCAGTGTCACAGAGTATAGGAATGACCTGTCCAAGTATTTTTCAGGATACCAAGTTGTGTTGCCTTGCCAGTGACATGGAGGGAGGGATATATCTACTGTGAGAATCCTGCTAGAGCTTGGGAGTAGAGGAGCACTGGTAGGACCTGGGTGATTGCAGTCATTTCAATGTTAACTGATCTAAAGAAGCATTGATGTTTTTTCGTTGAGGGAGACTTGGAGCAGTCATATGATCCACAGTGATGTCTTGAGGCAGAAGTGAATATAGTTAGTAGATGCTGAAGAAAACTGCTGTAATGAGGTCTGCAAGAAAGTATCTTGTGTCTGCAGTCCTGGTCAAGGCAAGTGAATTCTCTATGACAGTTGAGCAGACTGACTGTAAGGAGCAAGACTTCTTGTTTACTATGTCTGGCTGACATGGGTTGTTATAAAAAATGGCAAGAACACCACTCAAGTGCACCGTAACATTTTTGACTTTTGAAACATTGAATTGTGAATAGTTTTCAACAAACCAAGTGGAACATGCAGCAAAAAGTTGGCTAAATATTTGTATAGTTCAATAATAAGTTTTGTTAGCTTATGCTTTTCTCAGTGGTTTTATTTTTATTGCAAGATTGATTTTGAGTTCTCTTTAACAACACTAAAAAGATACTTTAATGTTGTATTTTTTAAATTCATACCTTATTTTTGTCATTCTAATATTAAATATTAGTTATGTGCAGTATAATTATTAAAAGTATTTGTGCCTAATTTATATATTAAAAATATTTGGGGTTTTATTTACGTTTTTGAAAACATGGGGTGTATGGCATTTGAAAATGACATGGGTGTCTAGCCACAAAGCTACAGCAATTTAACCTGCATCAGGCTAATACTGATGTGAGTCCATACGTACAATATTTGTTACACATATTTGCTTTATATTTTGTCTTTATACGTAGAAAAAATTGAATCCAGTAGATGTAGCTGGAGAGGTTTAAAACATTACTTCTTACTAGCGGCTCACTGCCGAAAGAAGGTCGCAGTTGGCTGCTGAGCTGGCTTAGTGGGTTGTGGTTGCCCTCATCGGCCTCAGTAGAAAGTCATCTGGGTTAGCTTGTGCCTTGGCTGCTGGTATGTGCGGCTGTACCACTGCAGAACAGCTGTAGGAACTTGCTCATAAACTGTTCTAGCTGTTTCCAAACTATTGCCAACTCTGTAGAGCTCTGGTACAGTGTTGTGTGCAGACCAGGGCTTTTAAGTTAAACAGCAAGGCATCTTAACAATGGTGAGGAAACTTTTAGATCCATTTTTGTCCAAATTGTATGTTGGGAGGAGAGGCAGTTCCTTGCAAAAATGGGGCTTCCTATTAATGAATTTATAAGAATAAAAGTTGTAAAGTGTATTTGACAGTATTTAGCAGCTGCAGAATCCCATCATTTGTTCTATGATTTCATGCTGTCAAATTTGACAACATGAACTAGTGCCAATCTTCGCTTTGGAAGACAATTTCCTTTTTATAAAAATTCTAATTATTAAAGCTAAATTTGGATTTCATTAAAAGGAAGTTGTTAGTCTTTTTTACTTGTCAAATAGCTTTCAAAACCTAAGTTGGTTCTACCTTTGACAATTTGTCACAACGATATTTGCTGCATAACATAAATTATATGTTATTTCCACCTTCTGCTTCCAATGGATGAAGCTGGTGTCAGCGGCAAGGAAGGCACTGGTATTTTTGATACACATAAAACCCTATTTGTCAATCATGTAGAAGCCTGGATTTATCACCCTTTTTCAGATACGCTTGGTTGGGCATGCTTAGACCTCAGTTAGCTAGAGACCCTGTTGGGCACCCACTACATGCAAAGGAGAATGTGTTCAAAGTGACTTATCACTTGGAGTTAGTTCACATGTTGCCATAATTTGCGTCCTAAGGCCTTTTGTCTTTAAAATGATAGTGCTTTTAACACCCTTCTTGATTGAATTTTCATGTAGTATAGGTGAAAGTGTGAATTAATGCAGGTTAGCAGCTGCTACTGATGCTCTGGATGCAGGCTAGCGCAGCTGAGATGCCACTGGCCTTTCAGTTTGTTACAGTTGGTTCTTGTCAATTCACTGGCTATCACAGAGAAGAGCGTGGCTCTGTCTTCTTTGCACCCTCTCATCAGGTATTTGTACACATTGATGAGATCCCTCCTGAGCCGCCTTTTGTCTGGGCTGAATGTTTCCAGCTCTTTCAGCCTCCCCTTGTATGACACACTCTCCAGACCCTCAGTCATCTTGTGGACCTTCGCTGAACCTGCTCTAGTAGGTCCATGTCTCTCTTGTACTGGAAAGCCCAGAACTGGACACAACACTCCAAGTGTGTCTCACCAGTGCTGAGCAGAGGGGAAGGATCCCCTCCCTTGACCTGCTGGCAGTGCCTCCCCGTCAGACTGCCTTTGTGAAGCTTATATGTTCTAGAATTGTGTGGCAGGTTTCACTAGAAAATACATTTTAGGAGAAGTCAACTGTCTTGGATTATATTTTCAGGTGGCAAAATACGGCCTCAGTGAAATAAGCAATGTGTGCTAGTAAACTACAGGAGAGAAACTGGCATTGTGGGAACGAGACAACTGCCTGCAGAAGCTTGCAGACATCAATGAAAGCATCCTGAAGAGCCAGCCTGAGTAGAGTGTGTTTCTTGGGAAATCTCTTAGCCTGGGAATAATGGTGGGGTTGGCACTGGGCAAGGGGCTGGGACATCTGATTGTCTGTACCAAATAATACCCAGCAGTCTGTAGGAAAAGCTCCATTTCTATGTAATTATCTTCTTTTTTGAGTTAGGTTTGGTTACATATCTAAAATACCCCTGCTGCTGACTTTGCATAAAGCCAGGTGTAAGGAATACTTAGTGTTTTCCCCCTCCCTGGCTTCCAGTTAATCAGTCATGAGAATGTGATGGGGAATTGTTTTGATGGTTTTTTCCACATGCTGGGTGATTAAGGACTTGAGTGCTTAAGACCCACTTTCCCCTTCCTTAAGCATCATTTTCTCTTCCACCCAATATGCAATATGTTCTTTAGGCCCTGCTGGAGCTCATTAAAGACTTATACCTGGCTGGTTGCTCGGTGCATTTTGGTTACTTGGTGCTTTTTGTAGCACTTGTACCCTGATATTACTGTGTCTGTAAGGCACACGACATCCTTGTCTCTGAACTAGAGAGACATGAATTTGACGGATGTACCACTTGCTCAACAAGGAATTGTCTGGATGGCTGCACTCTTAAGAGTTGCAGTCAGTGGCTCAATGTCCAAGTGGAGACCAGTGATGAGTGGCGTTCCTCAGGGGTTAATATTGAGGCTGATGCTGTTCAATATCTTTGTTGGTGACATGGACAGTGGGATCGAGTGTACCCTCAGCAAGTTTGCTGACAACACCAAGCTATATGGTGCTGTTGAAACACTGAAGGGAAGGGGTGCCAGACTGCAGACAGTGCCCAGTGCCTCTTTTGGAGTCTGGGCCACTTGGAGGTGGTGGCCATGCCTGCTAGAGGTGTGCGCTGGATGGGGAGTTGTGGCCAAATTATGGAGGAGATAAGCAGACTATATGATATCAGAGAAGATGGAAAAGGAATTGATAGGGTCTTTACAGAGACCCTTCAGAGGTGAAAGCCTGAATCTCCTGGCTGTGCAAAAGAGGGCAGCTAGAGTCTGTAGGCAGTTGTAATGTAAGTGGAGACTCCTGTGTTGTGGAAGGCTGAAGGCTTATGGCTTATGTCAAGATGTCCTTGCAAGGTTTCTCTCTTACCATCTTCATAAGGTCCTGGAGATGAGGTGAGTTCTTTGTTGACTGGAGAAAAGCAAATGTTGTACCTATCTTCAAAAAAGCACAGTATTGAAATTTGGGGAACTAAAAGCAAGTCAGCCTTACTTCAGTCCCTGAGAAAATCACGGAGTGAGTCCTTCTGGTATATGTTTCTGGACAAACTGGTGGTTGAAATAGTCAGCATGGGTTGAGGGTAAATCATGCCTGACCAACCTGGTGCCTGCTATGATGAAATGGCTGCCTGTGTGGATGAGAAAAGCAGTATGTGTTATTGACCTTGGCTTTAACAGGAATTTCTTACAGTGTCCCACAGTGTTCTCATGTCCAAATTAGGACCTACTGCCCAGGTAGATTAGCAAGAAGATAGGTAAAAACCTGGTCGGATATTTTGGCTCAGAGGATAGCAGCCAATGGTGCATATTCTGCCTGTGTGCCAGTGGCAACTGGAGTGCCACAGAGGTCGCTGTCATTTAATGTCTTCATCAGTGACCTGCAAAAAGAATGCACTCTGATCAGGCTTGCAGATGATGCCATGCTGGGGGGAGGGGGAGGTGGGAGGGGCAGTAGATAGGCTCGAGGACACAGTGACCCTGATAAACTGCAGGAATGGGTTGACAGGAACCCTGTGAAGGGTAGGGCAAGTGGAGACTCCTGCATCTGGGAAGGAATGTAACACTGTGTGCTGACAACTAAGTGACTGGAGGCAGATCATCAGTAGAGGACTTGGGCATCCCAGTACACAGCAAGTTGAATATAAGCCAGCAGCATGCCTTGGCAGTATAGGAAGTCAACAGCACCCAGCAGCTGGTAGATCGAGGGGAGGGAATGTCCTTTCAACACTCATTGGGTGTCATCTAGAATATTGCATCTGGGTTTGGACCCCCCAGCCCAGGAAAGATATTGATGAGCTAGAGTGAGTTCAGCAGAGGCCACCAACATGGTCACGGATATGGAGAACTTGCCCTGAGAGAGGCTGAGCGACCTGGGCTTGTTCACCCTGGACAAGAGATGGCTTTAAAGGTAGCCTTTAGTGGCCTTCCAGCACCTACAAGGAGTTTATTCAGAAGATGAAGACAGACTATTCCAAGCATTGTACTGATTGGAGGATGAAAGATGTTGGGCATAAACTGAAACGAGAGATTCAGAGTGGATATAAAGAAGAGATTTTTCACCACAAGGACAGTCAAGCAGTGAGCAGTTGAGCAGGGAGATTGTGTAGTCTCCATCCTTGGAGCTTTCAAGACTGGCTGGATAAAGCCTTGAGCAACCTAATAGGATATCAGAGCTCACCTAGCTGTGAGCAGTGGGTTGCATTGTATCATCTCCAGAGATCCCTTCAGTCTCAAATATCCTGTGATCCTGTGTGTAGGAGTACGCAAGTATAGATTAAGTACAGAATGAGTTCTGTGGAGATCATATATGGAATATGTCCTCACAGAGGGTATAGACGCCACAAAAGTGGTTCACTACTGACAAGTAATGTATAAGGTTTTTTAAGAAGGAATACTTGGATTTCAATGGAGAAAGAGAAAAAAACCCCAGCCCACTGTATCTGCTTTTCTCTGCCTCCACAATGCTTCAGAGATCTTATTTCAGTCCAGAACAAGTGAGGTCTGAAATGTCGTCACCATATTCATGCACATATCACTTGCATGGATTCATGTCGAATGCATCTCTCTGAAGGTTTTAATAAGTGACTTCTGTTTACATCATTTGTGTAGAGCATAGGGCATGAGAAGTGGAAAAAAAGCTTTCAAAATATCAATGTAGCTGTTCTGTTTGGAGACAACTGTTCGAATAGCTGAATTATTACATGTCTATTAAAATGAAGACATGGAGTAAGGGTGATACATGTATTCTAAGTAAACACAGCACTGGTATTTGACAGTTTGCAAATAATTCATACAATAAATGTCCCCTACTGAAGTCTAAATGCAGCTCTCAGCTGTTTCCAACTGGGCAGCATAGATGTAATCAAGAATAATTGAAGAGCTGATTTTGTGCTATGTGAACATAACTATCGTCCTGAATATGTTACAATGCCTAGTGTGTTGGCTTTTTCCATGATCATATAACAAAAGTTGTTTGAATTGGATGTGAAAGAATGGTTAGTACTGTTTAGTCATGATCTGCCATAAGAATCTTAAATAGGTTAGAAAAAAATCTATAATTATGTCCCTAAGACTGATGATATTTCACATCTCGCAGTGATAAAGGTTTTTTGGTCTTGCCTCAGAATAACTTTCAGACAAAGAGGTATGCTCTCAGCTTAATCATGTCAGCATCAGAACACCTGCAAAAATAGATCAAAAGAAAAAGCAGAATTACTGAGATTTTCTTGCTATGAATAGAACTAGTGTGAATCTATTAAGCAGTCATGTTGACTGTACTGAAAATGCAAAATATCCTGGGGAGCAACTACAAATGTAAACAAATTTGGGGACATGTTGGCTGTTTAGGATAGCAGCTTTGGCTGGTTTCATCCTCTGTCCTTTTGTTTGCTCTTTTTTGTGGGGTAGTGAGTGAAAAACCTGTGTCAGCTGGGTATCATCAGACTTGCCTCAAGCTGGAGGATAGCCATGAGAGCTGCAAAATGGAGTGATGCTGTTTAGTGTTGATAATGTTGGGGTTTTTTATTGTGTTAGAAGCAAAAATGATGGCAGATACCATGTAATAAAAATCTTAATCTGACTGCTACTAGTGGCTGATCATCTTCCCTGGGTACCTGGCCTAGAAACCAGTCAGTGAAAACTGATCGGCTCTCTGTGCTGTGCCTGGCAAACACTTAGGTGGACAGTATGCAGTTTTTACAGGTGGACATCGGTATGGTGGGATGGGAAAGGTGGCAAGTTGTAACAGGGTTAGAGAACTTCAAGGGCTGTACCTGCCACTGTCTGCTCCTGCTTTTCTAGTGGTAGTTTGCTGGTAGCTTGTGATGGTGTTAGAGATCTAAGTAAGCAAGGCAAAATTCATAGTGAGAGGTGATTGCCTTTTATAAGACTATCTAATATTGTTGTAGATGGAAAACAAACTAATTTGTTACAGATGTGCTCATCTTCAGGCCTCAACTGCTATTCCTTAGTAACCATTTGATCTTCTTTAAATAGAGAGACAATTATTCAGTTTCCTTGTCCCTGTATTATTGTTTTGCAAGAAGGCTTAAATAACCCTCAACCATCCCAAAAAATGAACCCATGAAAAAAAAGAAAAATTGCTAATAAGGGTTTGTTTTAATACACAAAGGAAACGTTGGAACTATCATCCATTTCATGCCACTTCATATGTCCTTTGCATGTCAGTAGTTGCTGGGAATTGGATAAGGGGAAACCCTTTCCTTTAGGCCATTTAGGTGATTTCATGTGTCTCAGCTGAAGTCAAGCCCTTGACATTACTACTTACATCTTTTTCTTTATGCTCAGATGAGCAGAATATGTATAGGATCTTCATTTGGCCCAGTTCAATTAGAAAAAGAGTATGACGAATGAGATTTGCCAGCTGTGAACTAATGTCTGTTTATCAACACATTTACATTAATTATACTTACTAGTGCATTGAATGACTTAAATTTGCTGATATTTTACAGCTACTGACAAGATACCTTCATGTCCTATGCTCCCACCTTCCCTTCCTCGCTCCAGCCTGTGTCAGTCATGATCATTACGTAGCAATAATTGTGCTGAAATGTGGTGTATAAGTTTCCAGTGTGCTGTATCTTCAAGTCTATTGAAACTTCTTAGGCATTAGGATGTGAGATGAAGCTTCAGTATCAGCTGCTCGTGGAATTATCTTGTTTTCCATTCTTTACATATACTCAGAATAATGAGTTGTATCCTTGATGGTAATTTATTGTGCCTAGATATCTTCAGTCACTTGTTGTTTCAGCTGAAGCAAGTGTAAGACTTGCAGAAGACACTGGATACTGACTCTTGTGATGATTTCTATATTTCTGTTCTAGATCCTTTATATTTTTTAGTGCGAGCATTCCCATATCTGTGCTGCTTTTGTATTTCTGAATGTGTTAATTGCAGGTTCAATCTTCTTCACATATCCCCTCCATTTTCCCTTCTAGGCAACGGGAGACACAAAGGTCTGTTCCTTGCTGTTACAGCTAAACCAAGGGAAACATCTGAAGATAGGACAAGGGAAGTCCAGACAAAGGAGGGTGGACAAGCCTTGGTCCCAAGGCCTTGCAAACTCAGTGGCTTGTTCTTAGCAGTGGCAATGCTGGCCTGCAGGGTTGCAGGAACTGAAAAGACATCTTAAGCATGAGCACATGCAACAGAGCACACCTTGCTTTTTATTTCCTATTGCAAGAGTAGTGTCAGAGCAGACAGTGAGCTACTTTTTGATTTACATTTGGCTTTATTAACTAGTCTGTAATACAAATGTTTCTCCTATGTGGGTTTTTTACTCTCTGCCTACAGTCACAGATTTAGATTGATTAGGCCATGATGGTAACTACTGTGGCATTTAACATTCTTTATAGGCCATTCTCATTGTAATAAACAAGCAAAATAGTCCTGATTGTTTTCATGTATCCATTAAATTAAGAAATTAGTGGTATAGAAATAAATGCCTCATGGATAGAAAGTATCTTTTATGTTGAAATATTACCAATATAGTATTGCAAAACAACTGTCAGATTTTGTGTTTTGGCTCCAGAGAAATCTCATTTTGCTGGAAGTAGGTGAGGGCTCTTTAATTCCAGTTTTCCTGTTTGTTGCTGAAGCAGTGAAGCATTCAGGAAAAGACAATTTTGCTTTGATTAAATGCCTAAAAAGTTATCTAGTTGGGGAAAAAAAAAAAAAAAAAGGGAAAAAAAAAAAAAAGGAGAAAAAGGGCGTTGCATAAGCTTTTAATATTTAATTTCTATACTCTAAGTTTCCGGAAGAACATTTAGTTCCTGTTTTGAAAGATGAATGCTGTACATTGGAAAGTCTACTGAAGGCTCATTTGCAGTCACGGAGCTTGTTTGCTTCTCTAGTATGTACGTGCAGGGAAGAGTAGAAAGGGTTGAGTGGGCAGTTGGCAGTCATTCATTGTCAGTGATTGCTAGTCATTCATAAAATCTGCAGAGCTGAGAGGTGGAGCCAGCAGCAGCAGCCGCCTTTCAGGCTCTTGTAGAAGACACGTTTGTGCAATCACAAGTGATTTGAGAAGCTGCTCAAATATGGCGTGATGAATGTAATGAGGAGATGTGTGCTAAATGCATCTAATTAAAAGGAGTTGCTTAGAATAAAGTGAAATGTTATAATTCTTTTCTCCTCAAGCCCACCACGGTTTGTGTAATGTGGAGATCTAACATTCTGTGTTCAGTTAAAGGCAATAAATCACTTTCATGGAGTGCCCTCTAGTTTGTGATACCATCTGGAGTATGTCTTTTGCCTTTAAAACAAGCAGTTTTAGGAAATTAATGGGTCTCTAGCCATTGATAAAAGGGAAGTTTAAAGATGAGTAGTGAATATATTCTTGGACTGCATATTTTTAAAGCATAAATAACAGCAAAAGTTTAATTTCAAGAAGAGTGAACGTCAGAAGCAGCAAACCATCCTGTATGTTCTCACTCAAAATTGCTGCATCTGTATTATTTCTCCTCATTGCAATGACTGCCAGTCTCGACAAGACATTATTTTGCCTTTGTATCCAAACTAAGAAAGTTACAGCAGATTGAAAGACTTCCATTTTTAATTTATAAACCTGATTTATTTGAAACGGGGTGTGAGTAAATGCTACTATATCAGCTGTTACATTTCTTCTAGTTTGGCCTATGCAATTCACTGCTTCCCAGAAAGCTACAGAGCTGTCACTGCAGGCTGATCTAGCACTGACTGAGACACGGTATTTAAGGTTGGGTTTATATCCAGGCTGCCATTGCTTGTAAATTGAAGGACTTCACTTCAAAATGGCAGGCTCTTTGTTGGTAAGTCAGGGCTTAGATGTTAGGTTAAAAAACATTATCCCCTTTCAGAACCAGAACTGTCCATTGAGAAGTGGAATGATCAATCTCCACTTCCCTGTGTTTGACCTGTTTGCAGGCAGACTCCTGGATCTGATCCTGCTATAAGCACAACCTGGAAGAACTTAATGCTGGACTAGAAGATTTCATTTTAAATGACATTGTGGAGCACTGTGTGTGTGCGTGTGGGGCGGTTTACATAGCACTTCAGACTGAATGTGCTTGTTCCTTATCAGGTTGCAGAATTTCAAAGCAGCCCTGATCTCTCTCTAACAAATAGCTAATTAAATTGTACACTGCAGGCTCTTTGAAGCTTTTTCAGAAGCTCTGATTAATATATATATAAGCTAAATTTCACTATGGCAATGTTCCAGTGAAAGTGCATGTATGCTTTATCTCCTTTTCAGGAGGTTTTGCATTGATAGTTCAGACAGCTCAAACTGTGGGAGTCACTGCTTTCACCAGGGGTGAATGCATATCCCTCGGGGCCCTAGTTTATCTTTGTTCTCAAGAGTTTCTTGGTGCACTCATTGATATTAACAAGTATATGTCCAAAATTAAAACACACACTTTAAAAAAGAATATTGTATGTGACCTGCTGAGAGATTAGTGCATGAGAGATCGGTCTGGAGGTACAGCTTTCCCAGGTGTGCTGCTTTTTCTCATGTACCAGTAAATATCCCTCCTTGTAGAAGGGATCTTCAGTAGACTGATTTCTCCTTTGAGATGAACAAGTGACCAGGTACTCAAGTCCAGCAGCATGCATGGGGTTTGAACCCTCCCTTACCCTTATGTGCTTGTGCAGTTAATTGCTTGTGTGCAAGTGAAGTGATGTGCCTAGAAAATATCTGTACAGGTGCCTAGGAAATATCTGTTAAGTTCTGTGGGTGTTGAATGAGTGTACTTGGTGTCTTGCATTTTGAAAAATGAAGTGCTGTACAAATACAATTTTTAAAACCATCTCTCTTCCTTCTGAAGACACATTCCACAACAGGAAGAAATCAAATGTATTGAATTTGCTTCCACCTTGGCGATATTTCATCTTTCAGAAGTTTCAAGTAATGTCTGTTTATTTTAAGGCCATTCAGCTGGGTGATTTTTGGAGGCTGGCTTGAAGTCCTTGTCTGTTACTGGAGAGCAGCTGATATTAGAGATGAGTGGTATGATTTAATTGGTTACACTAAATACATAGCTCTCTGTATACAGCTCTAGACATTATGTAGGGGAATATGATGCCCTGAAACCAGACTGAAACACATGCAGACTAGTTCAACTTCAGTAAAACTGAGCATCCGTTAAAAATACCTTTTTAGGTTTCTAATGATCTCTTTTAGTACCACAGTCAGAAACTAGAAAAGCAGCAGCAGCAGGTTCATCGCAGTGCTTTCTGCTGACCTACTACCGATGGGAACATATATTGCAATATACAGGCTCACTTTTAATTTCGCTCTGCAGTCAGCAGTGCACACTTGGTGTTCTGAAATAGGTAACATTTTATGATATTAGGGTTTTTTTTTTAAGGGATTCATCCTTTTAAATAAAATAAAAAAACAGATAAAAGCCAGCACATCGGTGAAATGCATCTCACAGCTGTAGTCAGAATGGCAGTTTCTATTTTTAACTTGGCAACTTCCCCATGTAGCAGACTACAGCTTTCAGTGACATTTCAGATGTAGCTAATATCCTCTCAATATTTTTTGGGGCCCATCTTATTTTGCATCCCCCACACAGCAGCAGTGGATGCTTGTGGAGAATGAGGAGAAACGGTTACACAAAGTGGTCCAGCTTTTATGCTCTCCTATGTAGCTTTGTCTACCATCTTTTATTAGAGTCAAAATACAGGGCTGAATGGACCATTGGTCTGACCTAGTAGAGTATTTCTTGTGTTTGTATGTTGTTTTTTACACTTCAGTGTTAACAGCTACATACAGAAGTAGTTCAGTTGATCAGAAAAAACATAGTCCCATATTTGATTCTTTGTCTTGGAACATTTAAAAAACCAAACAACATGCAGGTACCTCTGCGACAGAAGTGCCATGGCTGCTGCATGGGTCAGAGATGTACCTGCAGAAATATTGCTCCATGTTTTATCTTTACTGGCATTTTGCATTCTAGCTATTGTCTTCTCTCAGTGCTGCTTCTTACATTGCTTTTCCCTCCTCTGGTTTTCTATTTGCTTCTGTGTGGGAAAGAGCCATAAGTACCAGCTAACTGACTAGTACTCATCCATACAACTAAAGTAGGCTGCATCAGGCTACATATAAACATCTGCAACATTACTGGCTTCTTATAGGGTAATTGATTATGAAAAAATTGCTAGTTAATTGAAAGGAATAGGAGCATCTGTATCTAGAGTGTCTATGGCTCAGTCTAAAGTAGATAGATAAAACAAATGAAATGTCCCTAGCTGTGCCTGTTTCTCCTGGCTAAGAGAAAGAAACCTAGGGTTACTGGCTCAGTTGTGGACAAGTAGTTACAGGAGTCAAGCTGTCTGTATAAGGAAAAGACGATTCAAGGGGCAGAATTAGTGAAGTTTATTTCCTAATCCAAATTATTTATCTTTTCCATCTTTTTAGGTAGCTTTGTGTTCTGTCTGTGCTTGTAGCCTAGTTACAACGACAAAAGGCTGGACTTAAAAATTCAGGTAGACTCTTTACCGAAATCTTGTAAGTGCCTAATGAGATTTTATCAGCCCACTCAAAAATCTTCCTTCCAGCCTGAACACTTTTGAAAATCGTTCCCAAAGGACCTGTTTCTGTGTGAAGACAGTACATATTTAAGCATTCTTCTCCTTGGAGTTCTGTCTTGTATGGCTGTAATGGAGGCATTCAGGAAAAGTTTGTCTTAGGTGCCTTTAGGAGAGCCATAAGGAGACCCTCCACAGTAAGGGCTCTTTTCTTAGCTTATTCTGTTGGAACTGCCATGGAGTCTGTTTCAGGATCCTTTATTCCTGGAAAACTGACTCTTTCTTCCTGTGTTACAGTAGGGCAGGTGGAGTTTAAGACAACTAGTATCTCCCTGTGTTGTTTTATGAATAAGGGTACTAAAGCCTTTTGCAGTAATCTAACTGGCTGTTTCTTTCAGATTTGGAGAGTATTCATCTGATTGATTCTGGAAAGTACTGCAAAATTGTTGTATTTTCATGTTTTGAAGAGGTAATTCAAGCATAAAGGCTGTAAGGGTACCTGGTCTCAGTGGAAGTGGAGATGGGGAGGAATTTCACAGGGACAAGAAAGCACCTGAATTTGCTGGCAGAGAGCAGCACTGTATGTGCCATGGCAGCGTTCACTAGCCTGCTTCTAGCACCCAGCCCTCTCTGACAGTTCAGAGGAAGGAAAGGGCAGATGTTGCCCTCCTTGAGATTCAGAAATTAGAGCCTAACCCCATATTCACTCTATAAGCACTTTCTCCATTTCGACATTGTATGAACTAGTATCAGGCAGACTAAATCTTGCATCCTTTTGAGCTGCATTCTGTTTGTATTTACTATTTAATAACTTCTGACAAGTATAGAGCTTATTCTTTCAGAAGTGTGGGTTTTGGGAAACCTGTGTCTGCTTTTCTGCAGATGTACAGGGCTGGAGAGTGACAGCCAGGCTTTCTTCTTAGTGTGAGTGACATAAGTATAAACCACAGTCCTGTTGAGTGATGGAGGGGAAGGTGATAATACTGTCTGATCCAGGAGAACTTTGATAAACATCAAGTACAAGACTGTCTATTCTGTTCATGTACTCCTCCTCTAAGTCGCTGTTGAAGAATAGGCCTGTTGTAGCAAGTATTGCAGTCTTGATAGTTCTTCAGTACAGGAAAAAAAAATGAATAACCCAAAGAAAAGCTGATTTAGAAGGAGGAAAAAAATGTATTTGCTGCGTTGTAAAGAATAATTTTAAAGGCCTAGGGGGGAGTATGAGAAAATGGAAAGAAGATGTAAAGGAAAAGGAGTAGGAAGAGTGAAGGCATATACAATGTGAATGGAAGTTTGTGTGATTTTTAACTCCTTGAACAACAGGAAACATAGAACTGTGGTTCTTGATTAGGAAGTGTGAGTCTAACAGTCTGAAATATCTATGAAAACAATGTTCAATTCAGTATCATGATTAGAAATGGCTATCTTTTAATTATGAACTATGTATGTGTTACGGAAAGGGAAAGGTAACCAGTATAAATGCATTTATTATATATTTTTTCCTAACAATTTATAGGTTAGATATTTTCATGTTTTGGAGAAAATAATGTTTGCTTTGGATTCCTAGCAGGATAAACCATATATAAGCGTGGGACCTTGTGTTTCTGAAAATACTGTTTTGTAATCCTTCTATCTACCAGTTTGGTAACTGAGCCAGTGGTTTCCCAACCCATGGGTTCACCTGTAAGTGAAGGCTTTGTGCCTCTGTGGCCAAATTATTTAGTTTGTGGAATCTTTTATTGTCATTATATTGTGATTCAGGGTCTACAGTTTGTTGTGCTAGGGATTATACTAAGGCTTAGACTCTTCCAAACCTGAAGAATTTTAAATGTAAGCTGTGGGTTTAAATCATGTATTACCAGAAGTTTGCTTATGGCACCTGTGTACTCTGTTGGCACAATTTTGTCTGATATAAAAGGCTTTTTTAAAAAAATCCAACTTTTTCCACCTAATTGTAGCCTTCCTACTAAACAGAAGGCTTAGGTGTAACATTACAAAGCTTTGTCCAGGTTTGGACTGGGATGAGGAAGGATTGGCAGTTTTCCCTGGGATGTCAGTGAAACTGCTGCTGTTCTGGCTGGACTGCTGGATGCGTTGGTGTTCTTCTGTTATACAGAAGAACATATAACATATATGTTATATATATGTGGAAATCTCATACAGATAACTACAATGTGTTAGTAATCAGCGAGATGTCCACTTCCAGTGTAGAGATGTTTCATACTTACTGTGAAATCAATGGAGAGTCTGTAGCAGAGCGCACATGCAAGTACTGTATGTGTGTGCTGAATCATCTAATGGGACTTGCCATGCATGCTCTGGCCAACTGAGGCACTTGTGGCCATACTTCACATGTTGTTTGAGGCGCATATCCATATTTCTGCATGGGATTTTGTAGATAGAAAAGTGAAGCCAATGCTCTTCCACAAGGAGGTGGGGAGAGGAAAACCTCTGCTGTAGTTACAGGTAGAGTTGCCCAAATAACATCTGACTGTCAACACTGAAATAAAAAAACATAGACCTTGCTGAATTTATCACCAATGATGTTGGTTCAGTAATGTCTGCACTGGAAAACTGCTGCTGCTGGGTAAAAACCTAGTGTAGCTTTAATCCCAGCCTCTGGGACACAAGCCACCATTTTATTTATGTGTTCCTCTGTGTGTGCGTATATAATTTTATGAAATATAATACATATAAAATGATAATATTGTCCATCATATTTGAAAAATCATGGCAGTCAGGTGGAGTTCCTGAGGAATGGAAAAAGGGAAATACAACCCCCATTTTCAAGAAGGGGAAAATGGATGACCCAGGGAACTACAGACCAGTCAGTCT
>JANHGB010008817.1:0-12216 GCA_026283785.1 Coracopsis vasa
CACAGGGGCTTGGAGCAAGCTGCTCTAGTGGAAGGTGTCCCTGTCCATGGCAGGGGTTGGAAGTGGATGAGCTTTAATGTCCCTTCCAACCCAAACCAGTCTGTGGTTCTGTGAAACACAGCAGAGAATTGGGTTTTATTCACTCTCTCAGCACTGAGCATTTCAGGAGACCAGAATATTTACAAATTAATGTCCTCCTTCTCTGTCCCAGAGCTCTTCTGATGTTCTGATGGACCATGGCAACCACACAAACTGCATGCTGGTAGACCAGAGCTCTGTCCTTCAACTCTGGAAAGCCAACTTCCTTTGATGCAGCTTAACCTTTGCAGTGAGCCTTGATAAGAGACTCTTAAACACAGCTATGCTTCTGCAAAGCAAAGAGTTGGTATCTCCAGACAGCTCTGGAAGAAGGGTGAGACATATCAACCATTCTCTTGCAAATGCTCCATGACCACATGCAGCCCAGTGTTAACTAAATGCATGTTCATGGTAAGCCACCAGGGACATGAGCCTGGGAGACTTTTGACCTCAATCTGAGGTTGTCTTCACAGTTCTGCTGTTCCTCAGCCTGAGGTTAAACCACAACAGCCTTTTCTTTCTTCAGAGCTGAAAGAGTTCTGAGGTTTTCTTTAGCAGTAGGTCACTTATGTCTTCAACTACCAGTACTGGTTGCTGGAGCAGGAGCAATGCCCTATAAATCCAGAAGGACTATAGCCAACACCACAAACCAGCAATCTGGTATTTTTGGGCTGTATTTCCAAGCAGCTGAATGTTCATTCACCACAATTACAGCCCCTAGAGAAGATCGTCCAGATCTTCAGAGCTAAACGTGATGATAGAAACAAACCTGGAGGCTTTAACTTTCATAGAGGAAGGGCAATTCAATTAAAAATTCAAATGAGCAAGGGGCTGGAGAGTTGTCTTGTGATGAGGCATGGAAAAGGTTGGGATTCGTCGTTTGGGAAAGGAGAAAACAGGGATGTGACAAAGTTTACAAAATCCCCAGGGTGGTGAATTAGGTGAAGATGAAATCAAATCCCAATGGCAATAACCAGGGGCCGTCAGTGGAACTGGTAGGACATCACTCTACAACAGAGAAAGGGAAAGATTTCTTCATGCAGTGAGGAATTTACTCAGGAACTTACTGCTGCAAGAGGCTGTGGAGGGAGATGCTGTCAGCGTGGTCAGAAAGGGATTAGACCACCTAGTGGACAGCAGGTCCGTAAGGGAATATCAGAGGGAACAGGCAGGGATGTGCCTTCTACTGTTCCAAGCCCAGAGACTATGGGTGCTAAAGAATGAAGTGCTTAGGTTGCAGAATGCTCACCCAAAACAGCATCTCCTATTGCCCTCCTAGATGCAGGCTGTAGCTCTGACCCAGCAAGGCATGTCTTATATTCCTACTCCCTCTCCTCTTCCAATTTTCTCCTACAGGATTTTCCCATCAGTTAGCACTCAGCTACTGGGGTGTCTCAGCTGAGGCACCCTCAGGACTGAGGGATGTGCCCATGAGGATCACCTCCAGCCTCACCATGGCGAGGGCAACCTCTTATTGATAGGGAGGAAGCACAGTGCATGCTGTGTCCCTGTCCAGTCATTGAGACCATCCACATGCAGCTACAAACACATAACACCTTTGGCTGCATGGGTCCAACAGGGACTTGCTGGTGCCACACAAATCCCGTACACCCATCAGCCAAGGTTGTGTACCACACAGAATGGCCATGCAGGCCATTCAGGTTTAGTTCTTTCTCCTCGAGGTCTTTGCAGATAACCCATCTTCCTTTCCCAATGTATTTCCCCTAAATTATTGAGGCTGCTTTACAAACGAATCCCAGCTGAACAGGAGGCATGGTGTGAGGTTCAGACAGAGCTAGGCCATCATAATAATGAACCATCTTCCCAACCAGCTAATGTGGATCTTACTTCAAGTGCCTCATTACAAGAAAGTGCTAATTAAAGATACAGAGGAAGCAACTAAGGAATGGTAAAACGGGTTGGGCTGGGTTAGGAAGAAGACTCCATCTCCATTTCTCAGCTCCAAGCATATCCCCAGTTCCACAAAGAAATCATTTAGAAGATCTTCGTCCTTCCCAGCACCTAGGAACTAGTGCATAAGGGTGCAGCTGTTTCTTCACATCTATATCAGCATCCAGGACTTCTCACAGCCTTGGTAACATGCTTGAATAAACCTTGTCTGCCCCAAGCCCTGTCCAACCATGTCAGCATGTGATGAAGCTGGAGCATCCCTCTCTTGCCATCATGGGTCATTTGAAGTTTTTTTAGCTGAAAATTCATATTTCTAACTTCACCAAGACCAACAGCTTGAGTTTCAGTTCACATATTCACAGAAGAGTGGCCAGCCTGGACTTCAAGTCTTTATGGGATGGAGAGTCCACCACGTCTCTGGGTTCTTTGTTGCAATGATGGGTTATTCCCACTGTTAAAAATAGTGACTTTATCTCAACCCCAACAACCAGCAGCTTTGCTCTCCAATCCCTGTTTCTTTTTCTGTCTTTGTCTGCCCTCTTAAAGAGCCCTTTGCACTCAAACTATTCCCCCACATCAGTTCTCACAGACCATGATTAAATCACCTCTTAAAAACTAGATAAACTAAACAGATCATGTTCCATTCCTCTCTCACTGAGAATGATTTCTAGCCCTGGGATAATTTTCTAGTTCTTTCCTGAGTCCTGTCCAAGTTTTCAGTGTCACTCCCAAGCATAAGTACTAGACCTGAATGTGCCATTTTGGTGGTGATGTCACTAAAATCACATGCAAGGGGTAATGCCACCTCTCTGATATTCCCTGCTCGTGCATATCGAGATCATATTCAGCCTTGCAGCAGCAGTGGGAGTTTCTGTTCTCTGGGTTTCAGACCCTCTCCAGAGTCCCTTGGTCCATCGAGGCAGTTGCACATCTGATACCAAGCAGTCATTAAATGTTGACTGCAATGTCCCTGGGTTTCTATATTCCGGTGCCTATGAGCTGCTCATCCCTCCAGCTTCATTTCTTCCTGTGCCACCAAGTATTTGTCTGTGTTTTTCTTTAGATAAGATTTTATCCCATCCCAGACAACCACTCTGTGCTGTCATTAATCCCATAAACAAGCTTTTCCCATGAAGTTCTTGTGCTTGCAGCATACCAGTTGCTTCCAACAGGGAAAGAAAATCTTTGCCATCTCTTTGCACAGACCATTCCAGTTGTTTTCTATGGCGTGGAATGACGCATTCAGTGCCCTCAGATTCTTCTCCAGTATTCATGTATGTGCTTCTTAGCAGAGCTCAGCATCCTCACCTAGCCCCAGGATGGATGGGAGCCAGGGCAGCTGTGTCCCCCTGCATCCCAACTGCATGGCTCTGGTGAGCAATGCCCTTTTTTCCTCACAGCAGATGTTGGGTTCACGCACTCCTCTGAATGCACTCGCTGCACATCTCAAGGGGATACATCCCATCTAGCTGTGAAGGCTCTTAGTTAACAAAGTATTTAAGAGGTTATGGTGCCCTGTAATAAAGCACTTAGAAATCTCTTTAATGTTACTTAACTTCAGTTAAGTACCTTGCAGTGGGAGGAGCATGGAAAAGTCTGCTTGGTCCTACCTGTTTGAGCTGTATCAAATCCAAGTCCTGTGAAGCCAGAGGCAATCTGAGAGGTTTCAGCAGAGCCTGACTGGGCACCAGAGCCACCAGTGTGAGCCCTGGATCTCTCCTGGGTTCATCTCAGCAGAGCTGTGCTTTCCCCAAGCACCAGGAAGATGCACTGAGCCCTTTGTGCTTATTTGGCTGCACCAAAACACCCTGCATCTCCCACTGCTCCCAACCGTTCCTCCATGGGAAACCAGCAACCACCAAGAACAGGCAATAACCAGCGGTGGAGCAGCCATAACTCAGGTGGCAAAGGCAGGTGAGAGGCTCTTCTGGCTTTTCTGGCTGGCTTTGTGCTTGTATTTCCTCCACTCCTTTGCTAAGCACCAGTTTCTGAACCAGGACCTACAGGGCCCATGACATCCTGCAGCCCTCACACCAACACTTACAAACCCTGCGAGAAGGAGGACCTGGCAGGAGGACTGGGGAATATTGTCACCAGCTGAGGTCACTGCACAGCCCATCTTCTACCCAGAGACCTCAACTGAACAAACTGGAGAATAACACTGGAACAAACTCACACGTTATTCTCAAGCCTGTCGTTACCCTGACTCAGACGGAGACGAGCAAAGAGCTTCTACCCGGGGTAGATTGTAATCTGAGTGATGGAAAAGACCATTAGGTCATCTGGGCCATCTGCCCCCGCCAACACACGCCTGTTCTCTGGTTCATGTTATCTAGTGCTTAGCTTGGAGTGAGTCAAGTGATGCAGCTTCCAGTTTCCCACGGGAGACTTCTCCTAATAAAACTAATAGCTGACATGGAAATGTTTCCTGATATTCTGCCTAAATATGCTGTTGCTCACATACATCCCATTACTCCTGCCGATCCTCCCATAGGGCACTCTGGAAGCATGTCTCCTTGGTGTTCATACCCATCACATCCCTGCTGACAGTTGCTGTCATATTTTCCCTGGGTTGCCATCTAGACAAGCTATATTTTACAGCATGGTGGTAATGACTCTGGACCCAAGGCTGCGAAACATCCACACTTATTTAGAGCTTGAAGTTCCAGCAGGACACGGGATGCCACTTAGAGGAATGAACCAGGCACCAGGTGACTGAAAGCTTTGCAGTTTGTAGAGACTTCAGTGTTTACTAGCAAGGTAAATGATGGAGAGGGAAGGAGGTAGAATAGGGAGATGTATAGATCGAGACCTTTAGGAGCAAGAGATGTAGCCATGACCTGGAAACATTCTAAAGACTTCAAGCAGATACAGGCTGGTTTCTCTTCCCTTCTTTAATAAAAGGCTCATTAAAATAAGTGATTTTCAGGGTTGTGCAAGCCCCTGTCAAGCAGTTCTCCAACATCACATGCTACAAGGGTGGGGGATCACCTTGGTTGTAGGATGCATAATGTGCTCCATGCTGAACCTACAGCCAAGCTGAGCACCCACCACTCTTTGAGGCTTCCTTCAAGGGCATCACTGAGGAGCACACTGGTGGCTGTGAGGGGTATGGAAAGGACATACTTGTTCCTTGAATGAGTTGGAAGGACACACAGAGTGTCCAAAACTGCAGGGTTTTTCCCCAAAACTGAGACCTAGCTTTCAAAGCACTTCCTACCATTGGCCTTTTGGCCTCTGAGCTCTGCTTGCAGCAACCCTGCCATGCTGCCTTGATGCCACCAGCCTGGAGAAGCTGCATTCTCCAAGGGGAAGAGTGTCTTGCACAGAGCAGAGCGAGCTGCAATCCAAGATGGAGCACCCGTGTAGGTCAGATAAACAGAGCTGTGCCTGCCACAGGAAATTAATTCAAATGCAGAAGGAATAAGTTTTTCCCTTGGTCGAATGAGATGGGAGATCCTCCTCCTGTTCTTCATTAAGCAACAAAGGGTGAAAGCAACAGCAAATTGTGTGCAAACCACCCAACGGCGGCCCTGAACTCCTGAAACATCTTTATTCACTTAATCTGGGATTCAGGGAATTCTCGTCCAAGCTGGTTTTATTGGGTGGTTTGAATCGAGCTCTCAGCCTCCCAATCAGTAACAGATGAACAATTTTGCATAACATTTTTCTCCTGTATTTTTGGCTCTGCTCCGTCCTTCCTAGTGGCTGAGCTGATGAAGCAGGCCTGTTTCTCATCCCTTCGGAGAAGCCAACCTTGCTCCACTTCTGGGAATGGCCACGGGTTGTCCTGGGTCCTAAACAAGTCCCACCTTTCTCAGTTCACCTCCATCGGTGGCTCATCTCCCCATCTCTTCTCTCACCACCTCCCTCTTTGCTCCTTACTCCAGCTGCTTCCAGGGCTGGCATCAAGTAATGAGCCCATAAACATCAGTCAAAACCAAGGTCTCAGGTGATAAAGGGCAGGCTGATGAACTGCAGGGCAGCCTGGCTGAGATGTGTGGACATCTGCTGATAAAACATGAGGTGGGACAGGTCCTGGCTGTGGCTGGAGCTGCATGGGGAGAAAGGATGCTCTATGGGCTGACCTGCCCTTCAGAACCTCTCCAGGCAGGTCACTGTGGGCTTGTTTTCATTGTTTGCTCCTGAGCACAGCTTTTGTGACTGGGAGCAGAGCACAGATGGATTTCTGACCATTGGGATGCATCAGTGTCCATGCTGGTCCATCACTCAGCGCATGTGAGGTGCACCATGCTGTGCTAGCCCCGCTGTGCACTATGTGTGAACATGTGTGCCAGAAGCAGTGTGCATGTGTGTGCATGTGAGCTTGTGCATGATTCCATGCTCATCCCTATGGCCAAGATTGTGCCAGTCCATAGGGCTTCTCCGCCTTACTGGGGATGCTGAAATACTGGGAGAAAGCAAAAGGAAAAGGGCAAAACCATGGACAAAAGGGGGATGTCAAATGCCTGGAGAAATTCCAGCCTTCTGGCAAGGGGCTGTTCACATCTGTGCCCCCATGCCCATGCCTGTGTGAGTTACTTGTCAGCACCAATCTGCCTCTACCCTTGCTGCCTCGGCTGCCTGGGCTCCCATCGTGTGTGAGCTCCCTCACCCTGCCCCCTGCCCACCCTCTGGCACCAGATTTCCACGGATGATGTTCCTGCCTTGGTGTTTCAGCGCTGTTGGTTCCCAGAATAACCTGTTCCCGTGGCTGGGGGAAGCCACACACTTGCTCAGGCGTCGTGTTTGCTCAGACGCTTCAGCCCAGGCTCTTATTATTGTAATGCCTTCGAGATCTGCGGCTTAGAGGAGGATTTGCTGCCATGTGCCTGACAAAGAGGAGTGACCTCAGCGACACCGGAGAGCGGAGAGCGTGTAAAACCTTCCTGGGCTCTGCGTAGGAGTGCTGCTTCCCTTCTTGGCTGCTTTCGGCTCCATCTGCTCTCTCCACACACGGGTCTCCCTGCGAGTCCCTCCTGGGTGGAGAGAGGACCAGGCAGGAGAGGAATGTTCACACAAATGGGTTTGACATTATATACAGAGCTCCCAGCTCAGCATGCCTGGAATTTTAAGCACAAGAGCGGTTCCCCTCTCTCTGGTGGGTCTGCAGCTTCTCCTCTGCATCCTTCTCCCTCTCCATCCTCTCCTCTGCATCCTTCTCCCTCTCCATCCTCTCCTCTGCATCCTTCTCCCTCTCCATCTTCTAACCAATGCATCGTCCCATCTGCACTAACTGCTCACCCCATGTACTCACTCGCTAAGGGTGAAGGATCTCCCTGCCCCATCTGTCAGCTTGCCCACAGGGACTTGACCCTAACTCTCTACTTTTCAACCCAGGTCTCTCCTGTGCTGTTTGGCGGCTGCAGAGTTGGAGCCGAGTCAAATCGACGTGTCAGAGATCGCCTTAGACGTTCCTTCACTCACCCCGTGAAATATTGGCCATCTTTTCTGCCACATGGAGCAAAGTAAGTTGCAAACCCAATGGGAAAGGCAGGAAAAGCAGTCATTAATAACTGTGCTTAATTACAACCTAATTTCTTGAAAAATGTGTTTGAAAGCAGCTGGCAACAAGTTGAACTGTGTGGAAAGTTTGAAGAACACCAGACCAGACATTAATTAGTCAACAGCCTGCAGGAAAGGTCAGGCTCTGGAAATACTTAAAGGTCCCATAATAAAATGAATTTTAATTCCAATGCTGAATTAAAACTTCATTGCAAATCCCCAGAAAATAGAATCCTTCCCCACAGGCTGCACTGAACGTGTTTGAGGGAGACTTGCTCTCCACACACCATGATATTGGGTTTCCCAAACCATCTCTTCTAGTTACCTTCTTGTGTTGGAAACTCCACACATGCACCTTCCTTTCCATCAAGGGGTAAGAATGGTTACTATAAGACCTCTAATATTGACCTATCCTTATTAACCTATCCTCTGTAATGCAGCATGACCTCTCTGGAAGCCTAGTGCCACCAGTAAAACCTGATCTCATGTCCACACTTGTACAAGGGGAGAACCAATGTCTTGGGAGGAACTGCAGAGATGCAGTGGCCATAAGCAATATGATCAGGGCTGTTTTCTGTAGGGAAGTGACCGTGCATCACTTGCTGACCAACAGCATCACTGTTATGCTGTCCCTTGTGGGTTTGACTGAACTCTGTCTGAAACACAAGCATACAGACAGATATAGCCCATGGTTTGAGTGCCTGCAGTTCTGGCAGAAGCAACGCATCAGTCATCATGTGCTGGGGGTACGAGTTACTCACCAGACACTAAAGTCCCAAGAAGGAAATCTGCTGATAAAGAAAAGCATCTACCAGTAAAGGATGACACTCACCCAAGTGGCATTTGACAGAAAGCCACTACCAGGAGACCTATTCTGTGTCCGAGTCTGGAATATTTCAGTCTGCCTAGCTTGTTGGTTCTCCAACCCTGTCCTTACCTTGGCCTTCTTCAAGGACACCCCTTGGCACCCTGCAGGAAAACCTGTGCAGGTTTCCTCTGTGTCAGGAAATGTCATGATGTCAAAAGGGATACATCTACCAGTCAGTGGGAGAGATCTTTGTGGGCAGAGAACTGGTGCATGTCACCAACTGTCTAGTCTAAGTATCCCATCACAGACACCATCATGTTCCCATGTAAAGGTACTACTGTTCAGGCTGTGTGACATTGCCCCATAAGCACAAACTCAAGGTCTGCATGGGATGAAGAGCATTCCTGGTCCTACAGCATGGAAGCCACATGCTGAGCCATCACACATAAGTGCCCATTGCTTACCCATTCTGGCTGTTATAATATGTGTATTGGAAAGTGGGGCTGGGACAGGCTGGGAGCTCACTGATGGATGGGGTTTGGCAGAATGCAGCATCACTGAACATGCGATGTGCAGGTTTTGAGTGGGTGCACACGGGTACCTCTGGGCTCTGCCTGCTTCCCTTCTGGCTCATCTGCCCACCCAGCTCTGAGGCAACCACAAGCCCCAGACCTGCTGTGCTCCTCAGCCACATCCAGAGCAGCTGACAGGAAGCAGTGGCTTCCAGGTTTGCAGGGAGTTGTGAATAGTTTGGTTTCAGATACAGCAAACTGCTTGGATTGCAGGTGTTCCCAGGACAAAACATCTCAGCAGCTTTCCTTCTCTGAAAGGGTTCATGAAGGGCAGGACCCTGGGGCAGGATGGTGACTCAGCCTAGGGTCCTGCTGGGGACAGGGTGACAGATAGTTAAGGTGCCCTATGGTTGCAGCTCTTAGAGGGCTTTTCTTGCTGGATCAGCTGGCTTGAGGCTTACTCCTGAGTCCTGAGAATTGATGGGAAACACTGCAGGCAGCCAGCAAGGAGCTCTGCAGGGCCCAGACAGCCCAGTCTGCAGGAAGGCATCACTGACTCAGATGATAGCAGGCAGAAAACTGCCTGGGCCCCACCTTCAGTGGTGGAAAGCAAATCCCCTCTCTGGGAAAGGAGGTAATCTCTGGTCTGTGTCAAGGGACCTTGACATCAGCTAGGACAGTCCCAGCACTGCTCCATCCCGTGGGCTACTACCCATAGAGACAAGCCAGAATGCCACGTCTCCACCTCCTTTACCCAGAGACCAATACAGAGCATCTGTGGGGCTGCCAAGCATCTCCTTCACCTTGATCCTGAAGCCCTCGTTCCCCAACGGGCAGCGAGTGCTATCAGAACAGAGCTGGGTCAGGAGGAAGTCAAGGGCTTGGGAGATTTCCCTGTGTGCAGTGATTCATGGCTCGTGTTTGTCAGTAGATGGGAGTGTTTGGAGAAGGGCCAGGTCATCCTGAAAACATTTACAAATCCCAGACGTCTTGTGGATCTCACCACAAATTATCTGCTGTCCAACACAGCCAACCCACACGTTCACCGGCATTGTTGAGCTGCACTTTATTAGTCCTCCGTTTCCAGCAATGGTGTGAAGATGACAATGACCAGCAAGAAGGGATGTGCCATTAGAGGTGTACCAGCCAGCCAGGAGAATGGGGAGGAGGTGGAAACCAAATGACTCTTCACCATGGCTGCATCACCTTGCCCAGCAGTTAAAGAAGTATGGATGCAAACCTTCTCTGGGGGAGAAGAGAGGAAAGATTGTTCCTAGAACAAAGGCTCTTACTGAGGATCATGCCAGCTTTACACATGCAGAAGGAAACTGCTGAAGCCATTCTGGTACCCAAAGCTTTTGCTCTGTCTCAGAGTATAGGGAGCTTGGAAATCACGCCAGAACTGCCCATCACCACCAGCAGACATCAGACTGAAGAGCGTGCAGAAGTCTTTGTGTCCCCCTTGGCTGGGCCACAATCCTCACAATACTGCCCAGCAGTGGGGTATAGGAGAAGGGGAAAAGCTCTCAATAGCAAACACTGTGCCTCATTGACGCAACCTTTCCTGGTCAGAGCAGAGGACAGGAGTAGACTGGGCTTCCTTCAAAAGACCTGTGTGTGCCTGTGGAGATGTGTAGTAGACACAAAGGCTGAATGAGAGGTCAAAGCTCAGGAAGAGATGTCAAAAAGGGGTGAAAGAGTATCAGGCATTTATGGTGATTCAGATTACAGCACATCTGTGAGTAGCCTTTCAATACAGCCTTGCTGCTGGCCTCCTTTCTCCTCTGTCTTGTGGTAAGGACTCACCAAGTAGAGCTATGTCTCAGAGCATGAACATTTGTCCTGGTGCTGTTTGTGGGTGTGGATGTGAAAACAGTTTTGTTTGTTTGGAATAAAATCACCTTTTCCTTCTAAACCCTCTCTCACAGATATGGGGAATACATGGGGAGATCTGAGGAAACATTTGCACGTAATGGAAAAGTTTCAGCCTGCGATTCCAAAAGGAGGGCAGAAACCCATCCTTTCTCATGGCCTATTGGGCTGATCTCCCAGAGGAGCTAGATACCCTGGTTAACCTGATGGTTGGGGATGTAACTGAGTAGATGTTCTTCTCCCCATCCTTTACAGTGCAGGCTGCCTCCTTCATCACAAAGTGGAAAGGAAATTTGGCAAGAAGATTTCCTTCAGGGCCTCTCCACTTACAGTGACTCCCTGGGCGGGACAGAGCTCAGCTTTCCTGCTTGTTGAGCATAGGAACCACAGATCCATGAAGGTCACTGGAAGCTGTTCATACCTCTGGCAAAATGAGCACCTGGGGAGGTTTCTTCTTATTCACCAGGTAATGAAGGCAAGAAGTTGGACTGGTCATGGAAAGATTCCCTTGGAAAGGAACCATCTCTTTCAGGGTGATGCTGGGATGCTCCTCATGTTCAGGGAACACTTGTCTCCACCATCCACAGGGCTCTCCACTTGGGTCATAGTTTCTGATTCAGATTTTCCCTCCTGCAATAGCCAATATAGCAGCAGCTATGGCTAACACTGCCAAGACTTTCTGTCATGCACCCTTGTGGAGTGGCTCTTGGCTGCCTCCAGTCCTGGAGCCGAAGTGATATTTGTGATATCTTAATTCCTGTCAGCTCCTACACCTCGCCAGTGTGGGCAGGCAGTGAAACAAGGCAGGGAGAAATCACCTGCCCCCTTCCATGAGATCACATCATGACCAGGCAAGATGGTCCCCAAGCTCCTGAAGCCAGACAGACCACACATGGCGGTAGGTACAAAGCTTGGTCCTGTACAAACTTAGAGAGGTTGGTGTTAGCTTGTTTTGGCCATCCCTTCTCTCCAAACACCCATCCTTCCCCTCACCCTCCATGGCCATGCCAGGTTTGACACCTGTGGAGTGGAAGTGCTGCCAGCACCCAGTGTTCCTCTTCCCGCTGTGAAGGAGCAGCAGGTCACATTGCATTGATGCCAACCAGTTTGAGGAATGACCACACAAACCAGTGGCTGAGGTGTCCCCATGTGTTTAACAGCCAGGACCAGATCTCAGGGCTCCCATCCTGGAGCCAAGACCTCCAGACTGCAGCCAGGCTCTCCCCTGCCTGCTCTCTGCCTGTCCTCTGCCAGGACCATTGTAAGGTCATGTTCATTGATCAGGGGATCAATCATGATGATGATGCTCAGGGGACTGGAGCACCTCCCGTATGAAGATAGGATGAGAAAGTTGGGGCTGTTCAGCCTGGAGAAGAGAAGCTGCGTGGACACCTCAGAGCAGCTTCCAGTGTCTGAAGGGGGCTACAGGGATGCTGGGGATGGACTCTTCATTAGGGACTGTAGTGATAGGACAAGGGGTGATGGGTTCAAACTGAAACAGGGGAAGTTTAGATTGGATATAAGGAAGAA